>ONZK01001167.1:58154-85073 GCA_900322385.1 Pharnaceum exiguum | reverse complement strand
AGGAATGGGCATGCTAGGAGGGGCGCCATGCCTTTCAAACTATTTGTGGGTGATTGCTTTCAAATGGTAAAAGTCGAAGTCCTGAACAATGATTTGTAGCTATGTCGCAGAGCCAGCTTAGTCATATCTTGTTGTTTTGTAGCGTAGTTTGATTGTTGTTTTGTTTGAGCTGTTAATGTATGTACTGTACTATGTTTTTAGTTCGGTTGTATAGTATGTTGTTGTTTTGTTATGATTGTTTTTTTTTTTGGGTGGAAGTTGGTGTTTTGTTTCTTTTTTTTTTTTTGAAGAAATGGTATTTGGTAAATACAGTTAGGGTAGAAAGGAATGGACTTTAGGACTATTTTATAATTCTTTTTTTCTGGATGTTGATGTAGGTTTTTTTTTGGAGTTGGTGTGTGTGTGCGTTTTTTGATTTTGAAAGAAATGGTGTTTTGGAGTTGGGTTTGTCTTTTGGGAAAGGAATGATCTTTAGGACTATTAGGGTTATAGCTGTGTAGTATGTTGCTTTGTTATGATTATTTTTTTTTTGAAGTTGGTTTGTGGGTTTTTTTTGGTGAAAGAAATGGTATTTTGTAGGTCCGTTTGTACTTTAGTAGTAGTTATGGTAGAAAGGAATGAACTTTAGGATTATCATGGTTAGTTTGGACCGGAATATAGATTATGGTGTTTGAGCTAGGAACATGAGTAAGTGGCATTAGGAAAAGCTTTAGAAGTGGAATGAGAGGACTGGAGAGATGATGGGAAAGGATTGGTGAAGCGATTACATGGTGATGGCGTGGTTCTGAATTAGGCGTGAGCTCCCTGTATAGTATGAAGTATCCTTTTCGTGAGTGAATTTTAGGGCATTATAGGGGTTAGGATTGACAGATCTGCAAGATTTATTCAGTTTCAGCTGACTGAATGAGAAATGTGAAAGTCAAAACTCTTTTCTTTTCTTTATTAATAAAGCGGATGTGGAAGGTTGACTTAGTTTCAGCTAAGTGAGAGATTTGAGAATTCAGTGTGGCTTTGGAAGAAGACGGTCTCTCCCGCTGCATTTATTGGTAGAGGCCTGATTTCATTTCTCCTGGTTTTCTGTGTGAGAAAGCAGATTAGCAGAATAAACTAAAAAAATACGAAGCAGTAGAAGAGCAATTGATTTCAGTTGTAACATTGATTATGTGATGGATTCTACCAAGAAAAGTGTGTGGAAATGAATCATCATGTGCCCCAGAAGATTGATTGTTGGCAAGCCATACTTGGCATTCCAGTATACACATCGAAGGACACGTGTCTTAAACGGTGGGTGATGGCTTACAAATGGTTGAAAGTCACCTGAACAATGATTTGTAGTTATGTCGGATAGTCAGCTCACTCATATCTTGTCGTTTGTTTGTCTATTTGTAATTTTGTATGCCTGCAATTTTCTTAAACATCAAAACTGATCATCCAACTTGGTTCCGCTACATTTTGTATGTTTTTTCTTTGAGTTCCCCTCTTTGTATGATATCTAATTTATGTCATATGCTTGTTCTATCTTGTTGCTCAAGGTAGAAGCAAACCAAGAATTCCGAGGATTGGTGTGTGAAGGAGCCAACGTCCTTCCATCAAAGTTTGTGGAGAATTCATTTCGTGATGGCTATGGTAGGTCCTCTCTCCTTCTATTGGCAGAGTATACTTTGTATGATCTGGGAAACCTTCCCAGCATAATTGAAGTTTGTCGTCAAGTTGTGCAGGGAAAGTCATCAACATCAGGCGTTTGGATGAAGTGATTGAATCCATCAATGGCTGGTATATGGAGCGTGGCCTTTTTGGCATGGTTTGTACGCTAACCTTTTCAGAGTCTGTTCAGTTTAGTGTGATCCCTTAAAGCTTTGGGCAACGTTGTGAGTTTGCTTTTTCTTTCATTTCAACGTGCATGTCAGTCATAGTTCTTGGTTCTACAGGTTTCAGGTGTCGATATTCTTTCAGGAGGCATACTAAGATTGCAGATTGCTGAAGCAGAGGTCAATGATATCTCCATACGCTTTCTGGATCGGAAGACGTAAGTTCTGGTTGATTTTCCTTGTTAGATTAGCCACTAAACATATCACTGCGGACACCTTTGCCTCAGGTGTTGAGAGAGCTTATGAGATAGATAAGGCACATGAGGCCCTTGCCTCAGGTGTTTTTGAATGTCGCTATCTGGTTATAGATAAGCTACATAGCTATTTGTTTGGCTGTGCATGGCCATTTTGTTTGGCTGATGGAATCAGAAGCGAATATGGTTTATGATCTTGCTTTGGAGCTTATGTTTATGATATCTTGGTATTATAGGTGTCAGAAAATTCCGCATCTGCACCTCATGCCAGTTAAGAGCTGTGTATAGGGCGGGTAAGGTTTGAGCTGGGGTCTGGGTTGAGATTGACAAAATTCGGATTAGATCATCATGTATTGGAGTGATCCATAGGACTGCGAGATGGTGGACATGGTCGTGAACTTGTGATAGTTTCCCCAGGTCTCCTTTCAGTGGGCAAGAGGTACCTATGAGTGTGGCCCACCTGAGCCGCCCGCCTTACCCTATGGAGAAAGGTAGGAGGAGATTTAGGCTTCAATGCTGGAGGTCAATGTGGAAGCCATTGTGATTGGTGAGCTAGATGAAGTTATAGGAGTGGGTTTAGATTAATTGTGTTGTGTTATGATGGGGTAGGTACACTCTTTGTCAGATTTTAGAGTGGTGTTGGGGACTTGCAACACCACTCTAATGTTAATGTGGGTTATCATACTGATGTTGATATAAACAAGTTCAAAAATTACAAATATGAATAGGAAATATCTAACTCTAAGGGTTACTAGTCTGCCTTAAAACTTGGTGCTAGCTGTTTGTGTTTTGCACATATACTGCATAGAGGGTTAGGGTCATTGATTTGTCTCACTAAGGGTTTCCCCTGAGACAGTTTCTGGAGCTGTATGTAATGAATGCATATGAGGCTAGTCTAAGCATTTAGGTTGGAGTTGCTATGGATGGCAACTCTAAAAGTACGAAAATTTGCCTCAAGACGTGTTTCAAGTTCTGTAGGTAGTCAAGTTTATTGATCTGTGAAATGTTTTGAACAAGGAGCTGTATTTGTGTTTTTTTTTTCCTTTTGGGTTGGTAGACAATGATACTTTGTTAGGAAGATTGAACCGCTCCTTTCTTCGCAGGGCTTTCCCCCCTCCCCAGTAACCGATATTTTTATGATCATTGTGTACTTTGAGTATGAAGATTAATTTAGAATGGCGGAGTACAGTTTCGAACTATGGTCAGGCTTGGTCTCTTCTGCGGACTGCCTGTGGTTCCAATAATGATCTAAGTGCTTAGCACCTTATTGAACATTGAGATGAGATGATAATTAGACTGTCTAACGTTTGATGTGAAGTCATCAATCATTTGTAACTGAGTGTGCTTTATCGTTATTTAGGCGTGAGCCCACTGTTGGAAAGACAAAGCCCGAAACGATACTAAGACAGCTGACGACAAAAAAAGGACAGGTACTCATTGGGACTATGTGTGCTTTCGTCAAGAAACTCGTGCATCGTTTTTTTGTGTGGTAGTTTTCTGTTCTAACTTTTCCCCTCATTCTCTGATAATGGACTAGATTTGTTTCCCCTTTGTTGATGTTCTTGAATTGTAAGTGAGACTGCTGATAAAAAATTTGTTAAAAGTATATACTTTTCCATGTATCTTTTCCCCTCTCAACACCTGATGTTCAACAACTTTGAATGGACTCGTATCCTGTCTTACGAAACCTTTTTTTTATTAGAATTTTTTTATATTAAGAATCAATAACAACATAGCCTAAATCCCAAAACTAATTGGGGTTAAGTGGTTCACCAAGATGAATTTAACCTATGCTGGAGCATGCCGTTTGTATTAATCTTACTCAAAGATGCAGTCCAAACAAACCCTATCACCTTATGCTGAATCTTAGCTTTCCAAAGGATATTTATTAACATGTACTTATTTTCACTTACAAAACTCCCTGGGCTTTGTGCTCTTGGTGTTGCGACTGGGCTGTTACAGCTTTGAGATGCTCATAGTGTATGGCTGGAGAAAGAAAGTGCACCAATTTCTTTTCAGTGTTGACCTGTTGGGAACTTCGGATGCTTGCCGAATATACTTGGGGACAGTGCAACTTTTACCACCTTTTACCTGCTTGTTTATGATATCTTATTTGTTCCTTTGCAGGTATATAGTTTAAATCAAGGAAAGAGGGATGTAGAGACTGTTTTAACTATGGGAATTATGGAAGATGTTAGCATTTTTCCCCAACCTGCTGGAGGTAATGGACCATCATATACTCCTTAAAAATATCAATTTCAAATCTTTGGTCAGGAGTCACTACATGGATTCTTGACTTTGATTTAGATATTCTTTGTTCATATTTGAAAATGTCTGTTTGCATGTTTTTTCAATAGCAAATTGAACATCACTGTTTGGGCTGTAAAGGGACAAGCAGATTGATAATTGCTTGTAAGAGACAATTGTGAATAATGGAAGATAATGTTCTGAGATAGCTGTGTTAGATTGTTTTGCCCTATGGTTCCATGTGTTAAGATCAGGTTACAAACTGCTCTCTACAAGTTTAACTGTTTGCCCATCTATCCTCAGATGTTAAGTGGTCTGAACTTCTTCATTTCTTCTGGATTCTTGGATAAGAAAAGTTTTGAGTTGATCACTGTGTTTCCTGGAAAGTTGATAGACAATAGACAACTGAGTATTAAACTTTTCTAGATTCTTCTATCTCTTGAACATAATACTAGAATACTCTAGCTTGTATCATCGAGTTTGATTTGGGTTGAATAGTCCGGTGCTGCGTGGTAAACAAGAGGTTGATGTACATGCTCTGTGAGAGTGACTGTTATTCTTTTTTATTTTTGAGAGGGGTTAAAAAGGATAAATCAGATACTCAATGCGGCTATGCATCCAGGAATGGGAATTAAACTGGATTTTTTCTTTTCTCTTTTTTAGAAAGGGGGGGAAAGGTTGCGTATATTTTGACCTCCGAGTCTCTCATGGAATGGGATTGAACAGGGTTGTTGATTTTTTTTAAAATCTGATGTCTTTCTTTCACCTGCGTTGCAGACACAGGCAAGGTTGATTTGGTGATGAATTTGATGGAGCGAGTCAGCGGAGGTTTCTCTGCTGGTGGTGGTATATCCAGTGGGTATGCGTTGCGATACTAATCATGTCTACTGAGTTGTTTGCATATCTAATTTTTTCTGATGACCTTCTAAACCATTGCATTATCATATGTAGGATTACAAGTGGCCCACTGTCAGGTTTAATTGGAAGGTACTATTTAATCTTTATATTCTTTTTGTGGTGTTTCCCACTTATCTCCATTTGCTTACACTTTGTCTTCATTAATTAAAAATTTTTGGATTTGTTTCTGCTCCTGTTAAATTGACTGTAGATATGCTGATTTGACTTTCCCTTTCAAAATGTGCTGCCTGCTTTGCTCATTTCTAAGATAGGGGAAATTTGCTTCTGCAAGATATTGAACTTCAAAGTATTTCTTGTATAGCTTTGCTACGTCCCGTTCTCCATGATTGTGCACTTACATGTTTTCCAATGGTGGATTGGTGCATATTCACTGTTTCTTATAATTGAGGACAATACTTTTATCAGCTGTACTTTATTTGCGATGATCTTGATCGAGTGAACAGTAGTTGGTTTTGATTATTGGAAATTCGGCATCTAATTAGTCCCTTGAAGCTGATGGTATCATAGATGAAGGCCATTTGTTGTTCGTGGGTCATTCTGGAAACAGCCTCTCTCGGGGTACCCCATCTGAGATATGTGTCATCTTTACTGGCGTGACAAATTGGTTAATCGGATACTGTTACCCTGCAGATTAGCTGTGTACTTTACCCATTGACACAAATTGCCTTAAGTACCCATTGTTTATACCTTTAGTGGAGAATTTAGGTGGTTCGTGCATGTGTATGTCTGCGTTTGTGGCGCAGTCCTCCGAGGATATCATATTGAGCAGTGGGACTTTCTTTTCCATGCTATCAGTGTTACTCCTAGCTTCTCTGCTTCTGGAATTTGTTAGTTTTGCTACTGTTTCGGTTATCATTTATTAATGCCTTTTCCTTGTGTTCAGCTTTGCTTATTCTCACCGAAATCTTTTTGGCAAGAATCAAAAAGTGAACATTTCTGTGGAGAGGGGCCAAGTAGACTCTGTTTATCGGATAAATTATACAGTGCCGTGGATTGAAGGTGATGACAAGCGTACACAAAGATCCATAATGGTTCAGGTGATTTTACGTATTTTCATGTTCTCACTTATTTTCTAACCTGTCTAAGAAGCAATCTTGCAAGTTTATTCGTCCTTGTAAATATGATAGTGCATTTGATGGTTCCTTCAGAACTCTAGGGCACCTGGTACTTTGGTGCATGGGAACCAACTTGACAATAGTGGCTTCACTATTGGCCGTGTTTCTTCAGGCATCGAGTATAGTCGACCACTGAAACCGAAGTGGAGTGGGACAGCTGGACTTACATATCAGGTACCTTGCAAAGATTTGATTGTATTTGTTTTCTAGCTGTGATTTTGTAACAAATTTCTGTACGGATTTTTTGGGTTATTGAGTATTTTTTTTTCCCTAGGTGTTTGAGTTAATTGACAATGTCTTGCTTGCAATCTTGTATTATGTTCTCATTCCCACTATTGCAGCGGGCTGGTGCTCGTGATGACAGGGGGAATCCAGTTATTAAAGATTCTTACAGCTGTCCTCTTACTGCAAGGTAATTGGTGCAGAGTCATGAGCCTATTGATATGATTCTTTTTCTGGATACTTTGTTTTGTTCCTCTGTTATCTGTGTCTGACAAAAACCTCTGCTATGTCCAGTGGGAATACTGATGACAATATGTTACTTGCCAAAGGAGAGTGCGTATATACTGGTGATTTAGGATCTTCAATGGTTAGTCATCACTCTTTTACTGTCCACGCCAAGATAACATCCCCCCCACCTCCCACCCTCAAAAATAATTCTGTTGATATTGTATCTAAAATAAATTCATTTGTACAGTTTGTCTTCAGCATGGAACAAGGCATTCCTATCTTGCCAGAGTGGTTGTGTTTTAATCGTGTAAATGCCCGTGCTAGGACAGGTGTTGAAGTTGGTCCAAGTAATCTTCTTGTAAGGTCTGATATGCAGCCAGATCTTTTCTTCTGTGTTCTAAAACCTCTATCTTGAATTTAATATTTGCTCTTAGACTGAGGCTTACTCTGTTAATCCTTCAGTTTGTCGGGTGGACATGTAGTCGGTAACTTTTCTCCCCATGAAGCATTTCCCATAGGTGGAACCAACAGTGTGAGAGGATATGAAGAAGGTGCTGTGGGTTCAGGGCGCTCCTATGTGGTTGGCTGCGGAGAGATCTCTTTCCCATTGGTAATTCTGAAATCTTATTTACTTCATATGAGTCTCTCCTATAATTGTGCACACAGACTGAAAATTTAAAGGAAGGACAAAACAAGCAGAGGATGAAGAAAAGATTTGAATTAGTTTATATGCTATATGATGTGAATGTATCTGAACTTGGAGAGGTTGATGTGAGAATCTGGAAGACTTGACATTTTTCCTCTCGAGCTAGAGAAGTGAGCAGATATTGTACCCTTGCTTGGAATTTGATATTAAACCTTGGGTTTTCCCCTTCTACCTCTAAACTAAAGATCTACTGATCTAAGGTAGTTATGCAGCAAGGCTCGTATATTTTTTTTTGTGGGTAGCTTAGTATATGTTGTTAAATGATATGACGTGTATCAAGTTTTGGGATGGGCACTGAATGGTCTGTTTTAAGTATTAAAGAACCTGAGGTGAATATTTGTGCAGTTTTTCTTAGGGTGGAAACTACTTCTGGTTAGCAGGGATACTGTATTTAAGTTTGCTTAATATTGTACTATGGGCTTGATCTTTAGAGCTTAACTGAAGTGTCGAACTTTTTATCTATTTGTTTTGACACTCATATCAGTTATTGCATCAATCAACATATCATCATATACTGGTTCCATAAATATCTCATTGTTAGGTTCTGTGTATATCATTTATTTTATGTATCTTCTATTCATGTTTAAGAAAATTTCTTCATATAATTACTGGATGATGCGTTATTTTGATTGTATATAAAGTGTATAAATCTGATCTTGAAACTGTTGCTTACTGCCTTTGCAGTATGGTCCCTTGGACGGGGTTCTTTTTGCTGACTATGGAACCGACCTTGGATCAGGGCCGTCTGTTCCTGGTATGTGTTGCGTTTCTTCTTGTTTTACTCTCTGTTCATATATATTCCTGTTAAATGTATGACTCAGACTTTCGGAGGACTCCTAGATTGGTGACCTTTGGCTTTTTCATTCCTTAATTCAAAGATTCTTTAGTGGAAACACTTCCTAAGTTGATTTCACAAATTCCACTTTTTTTTTGGATTTAAATTCTTTCACAAAACGATCCACCATTTTTAGGTTTGTTGGGTTTGTTTTATTTAACTCATGACCGTGTTAACACCCCGGGTTATTCTCTTGAAGGTGATCCTGCTGGTGCGAGACTGAAGCCTGGGAGTGGTTATGGATATGGATTTGGTGTGCGCGTTGAGTCTCCTTTGGGCCCTCTACGACTTGAATACGCATTTAATGACAGACATGCAAGAAGGTTCCATTTTGGCGTTGGTCATCGGAACTAGGCTTAAGCAGTTCTTGTGGCCATTGTTTCATCATTTTGACATACTCGTACATCTCTTGTCCTCTGGAGGCTGACACAATATGAAGTAGGAAGAGTCGTTTTTTTTGGTTAAGGCTTGATAGTTAAGTAGTTAGCTTTTAGTTTGGCTAGTCTGTGACTTCAAAAATCTTCCAGGGAGGGGTACGGTATCATGTAATTTGTCATGCTCTATGCATCTGTAAGCCGCTCCTTTTCTCATGGCCTTATCCTAGTCAGTAAGTTGATTCCTTTTTGCCATTGTCCATTGTCAATGATTTACATCAGTGGTCCATAGTTTGGCAGTCTATTTCATACGGATTCACCAGCTAAGCTCTAATAAGTAGAGCTAAAGCTGACCAAAAAGTACTAAACTCCAGGCATTTATGCTTGAGCTGCCTCATTGAAGGGGGAAGTCTAAGGAAGTGAAAAGGCAAAACGTAGCTGAGCTTTACCGTTGCACATTTCTGCAAAAGTCGCTGCAGTGCGTTTTGAGTAATTCGAGGGGTTCTTTTTTGTCTTTTTTACCCCTCTCTTTTTGTTACGAGTATAGAATTTTTCTTCTTTTAGCTCCACTTGATTGTTCTCCTAGACGTTGAAAGCATCAGGACAGGTCCAACACTCCAACCCCGTCTACTTTTAGTACAAAATCGGTATTTTGTTTACATGTTGGTTCAATTACTTGTTTCTCTTTGATCTCTGATGGGCATCACATATGAATTGTTCTTCACTGATATAATAGCCAGTGAAACACATTGATCAAAACAACAATTGTACATTTGTCTTGTTGCAATTTGTCGTCTACAGATAAATACTATCGCCGCCTCCAAATGTTTCCTATAGACATCTCACACAAGTGCACAACTCTGTTACTTACTGTAATAATACTTTGTGCACGAAGAAGTATGTCATTGCTATCACAATTCAGATAATATGAATATTTTGGATTTTGCAATGTACTGAATGTGAGTGCCATATATGAATTGGGAGAAGAATAGAGGTTTGCCACACTAGTATGCTGATTCAAATGCACCAAATGTCAGCATATCAATTCTGCTAGAAATGCAGGTGCACATAACTCTCTCGTCTTACTGATGTGGAAATCGACAATAATGTTGCATAAAGCAGGATTTAACTGAATATTAAGACTGTTAGTACATGACAGACTAGGAGTATAAAGTTTGGTCGACAAACGAGTTTCGGATCGGTAATTGAATATAAGCAAATACATATGAGACAACAGACAGGTCGAAGCAGGACATAGGGGTCAAAGAAATGCTTCACTCGTGGTGTCTTGAAAATTGAGCAATGGAAGGGGGAAATGGGAGGGAGGATCTTCTCCATTGAATTTCCCTCAAGTGCGGTTGCTTTGTGAGGAGGGAGGAACCAGACATTTTCTTTCTGATTAAAATAATACACCTCCCCTCTCACAGTATTGGACAATGGAGGAGGTATGCAATGGAGAAGATCCTGACTCGGGAAATGGGGAAGAACATCAGAAAATAAAGGAGAGGAAAGTATGCTCCCATTGGCTCCACAGTCATTTCTATAAACATCAGATAATTAAGTTCAGACTAAAGCTCCAGTGGGAAAACAACACTGTGCTTGAACATATCAGTTGGCTCAGGTCTTTGAATAAAAGGTTAGACTAAAGACTCCCTAGTCTAGTCTGGCGGCCTTCAATTGATTCACCTTTTAAGCTTTCATGTATAATGGGAACTCAACCAAGGAGAATTTTTGTCCCGTTTTTACTTCAATCTTTTTTACTTCAATGCTGATGTGTAGGAAAACAACCCCTTAAATGTGTCCCGCCCTTTCTTTATTTGGCTTACCCAACAATTGTATCCCATTTTTCTTTCCTGGCACACTGGAACAAACTTAATATCAAAGCAAGGACAAATAGATCAGTTTGGGATTATCAATTTCCAGTTTGCCACCCTTCAAATATATCCCCATAAGTTTACTAAACGGTTTTCCAATTGGGCCACAATCTTTGCTAGTAAAATATATAAGATCACGATACATTATTCAACCTTCCACAGCATTTGGTAGGAGGATTATTCCCTCTTCCGTCTCATCTCCAAATACTCTCGCTTATTAATTTATGATTAAGTTCGAGATGGAATACTCATGGAAGGGCCGCCTAAAAAACGTTACGTTATAGTAGGTTAGTCTCTACGAAGAAAGAAGCTAAAAGAACTCTACATTTACAAAATAAACCTTCAATATCCTTTTAGAAGATATGATTTAGAGTATTTTCAGTGAAGTCAGTTTATATATGCAAAGGTACAAAAGGATCATTGTGGAGTCATTAATAAACAAAAACGATGACTAATGGATATTTTTTTCTTTGGTGTGATGACTAATGGATATTTAAGTAGAAATTTTCTGTTTTCATGTGAGTTTTTTATGTTTATTATTAATCTTTAATAATATTACTCCGTTATGCTGCCAAAAATTTACGCGTGTATGAATTCATTTCGAATACATTTAGCATATAAAATTTGTATAATGTGTTCTAGCTTATTATGTGACAATGAGAAAATACTACACATACACACGTACTAGGCCTACTTCTTTATTGAATTCCTCAAGAATGGTTTGTCTCAAATAAGGACAGGAATTCCTTTTAGCTGATCTATTATTATGTATAAACAAAACGATCAAAAAACAGAGATATGCATGGTTTGATGTGCGTGTGATCTTGGTTAGAGCAGCCTACTGGGATAGAGGTATTTAATGTTCCCCGCCTACCCTTTCTTTCTCTTTGTTGGAAAGTGTAACATGATTTTTGGAATTTGCAAATCCCAATATTTATTTTCTCATCTTTATTTTTTCAATTTCTGGACCTATGGTATAGCTAGCTGATTTCCTCTCACTATATCTCAAGCTTCATCCCTTTGTTCCTGGGCTGCGCTCTCTCTGATCGATCCAAGTATAAAATATCAACCATGTCTTATCCAAAACAAGCACGGTCTTCTTCCCCAAAAGCTTGCCTCCAAAGGCAAATACCTTTTTGGTTCCGATTCTCGAAGGCTACTCCTTTCTCTCACTACTAAATTGTCGAATAGTTTTCACCTTTGTTTCTTTACATCATTCATGCACAAATACATGCTTGTTATAAAGGTTCAGACTTGAGAGTCAAGTGTCATTTCATCTTATTTTGGTGAATACGTAATAACTACTATGCAGTACTCGACGATGAATGATCAATAGTATGAATTAGATATCAAAATGCCTATACACACATATACAATATTTGACACTTAATTAGTTGAGTCCTAATTTGCACAAATATTAAACTGTTATGTAAACTAATTTGTTTCAGTGTGTATTTGGAAAAGAATGAACAAAATTATGGATACATACGTACATGACGATCTTTAGAGATGAGCTAAACTGAGGTGAATTAAAAAAACTGAACTTTTTATTTAATTATTTTGACACTCAATCAATTATCTTTATTATTGCCACAAATTCACCCAGTGTAAGTTTACACCTGATGTACCAAATATTGTTGAATGATTTTTAACTTTAACTTAAGTTCATAGAGATGTAAACATCAATATTATTGGATAAGAGATTGTTTTTAGAGAAGGATGAGAGACTTTTAAGGTAGACATATCATGTATCTCTAGTATATTTTGGTCTGGAAAATCTGAAATTAATCGTTCTTGTGCAAGCTTGAAGTGGTCCCGAAAGTAAGGAACTGAGGATTGCATGTAGTAATAAAGAACGCAAACATACTTATTAGGAGGTTAGTAAATTCGAAACGTTGAGCTAGCTACCTGCCTACCACATACAATCTGTAATATAAATTTGATGTGACAAAGCTAAAATTTTCTTGGATCCCATGACTGGATCTGCGGCCTTTCCTTTCCCTTTTATTTTGGAGTATTCTCTTTGTTACTACTAGTCTTATCTTCATTTTCTTTGTTTCTTTCTTATGGCTTGGTTGGCTCACTTTGAAGCATTGACTTGAGGGTTATGCTTTGGGTTCAATGAGGAACAGTGACGCGACAGAAAGGGGACATGAAAAACCTTTCTATTTGACTTGCCCTTCAGCTTGTACACTACTATCACTCCCTAAGTCCCTAGTTCCCCTAGAAGCGTGGAATATTTTTAATTCTCTTGTCATATACTCTATGAATATAATGAGTCTATGATCATCGTAATTCAATTCAAATACAGTTTCTTGTTTTTTTTTTTTGGAGGAACAACTAATTAGTGCAGCGCATCCTTCACGTACCTTCCATCCATGCATTAATCATTATGTATGTAGCCCATAAAATTGGCACAACTTCGTTATAATTCATTACATTTCTACATATGTCACCTCAGTTTTTGACTCTCACTTAAAACTTTGTTTATCTTCAAAATTATTGATAAAAGTATCTTATAAGGCAGCCAACTTACAACTTATAATTTAGTATTTTTTTTTATTTGAACAAAGTTTAGAAGAAAACAAAAAATTACATATAAATAAACTAATCAAAATTACAAGTATTAAATAGAAAAATTACAAGTATTAAATAGAAAAGTATAACTTTGTTTACAACTTCTGTACAACCCTTTCAATTCTCCGCACTAATTTTTCCCTAACTATACTTTAGTGTGATGAGTAATTTCGTCATATTGAAGTTCGAACTCATGATCATAAATCAAGTTTCTCTTTAAATATCTTGACAATACTTCTAATTTCTTATTTAATTGTATTTATATTTGTATAGAAGTAGCATAAAAGGTTTAGTTCAATGGCAAATTAAATTATCACAATATATCCGGTCACCCAAAAAGAAAAAATGAATTATAGCTAAATTAAAAGCCTACGAATGGGCCATCTTGGCTCCTTTCTCCTTTGAAATCATGATGATTAATTATGGCGAAGTATACAATTTGTCACAAGCTGGCCTGAGGCTGCCTGCATTGTTCTCTAATACATGATGGGTCTACCTTTGATATTGTTCTCCCCTAGAAGCCCATAATGCATGTTAGGTAAGCCTTGAATTAATATCCAGTGCATATTAGCAAGTTAACAAGAAAATTTCTGGGGGAAATAGTAGCAAGCTAAGCTAAATGAGGGTCACCACTCACCACTGCTCACTACCACGATCAATAGGAAGATATTCACCAGGCCAAAGACTAAGAGGCACCTTGAATAGAAAAATACAAAATGACCAACAGTGGCAATAATAATAGTTTACCTAAAATAAAATTTTCAGGTAGGACAAGGAGGGAGTGAAGGGTATTGTTCAATAAATGTTCTACAATTGCAGGTGATATGATCAGATCAGAACAGCCCCATATGGTACAATTGTTCCTCTGGCTCTAAATGCACAAGGAATGTCAATCATCCATATTGTCCCCATGCCCCTACCCTAAGCAGCTAGCTAGTACTCCACTCTCCCTCCTTGTCATAGACCCATCACATTCAAATTCACACTCACACTCACATAAAGCCTACTTTGAGGAGGGTCTTCTGGTTCAAAGGACCCCACTTAAATTAAGCTTTGAAAGGAGTACTATAGGGTGAAAGGAAGAGAGGAGGATCTATGTAACTATGTTAGGAGATATATAGTGCAGTATAATAGGAGTACTTGCAAAAAGACACCAAACGGAAAAGGGTTATGTATGTAGATGCTAGTTAGCTATCCATTTGTTGGCAAACTGCAGTAAAGATGTTTCCTGTAATAAATGTTTCCTATGTACTTTGGCTTTGTTAAGTTCTTCTCTAGCATCCATCCCCACACCAATACACCGTTTGCCTCTTTCCTTCTGATCATCATCATAACTTCCTCACAAGGTTTACCAAAGGTCCAAAACAGCTGTAGTATTGTACCCAATCGTCATCTTTTCTTCCCATGTTGGCTACCATATTTTGCTTTTCCTTTTTGTTTCTCTTGTATGTGTGGTGATTCCTGTTGATGTTCTTGTGTGCACGTACACTTGCACTAGACTGAGGTAATAAAATCCCATCGTTCTACTACGGTAATAATTCAAAACAAGTTGAATCTATCCGTTGGTAGTTACATTCTTTCTAGGCTAAATATGTATCAACTTGATTTGATTATTATTTATACATTAGAAAAACTTATTGTTCTAAAACCTGAATACAAGTATTATATTAGCCAATCAGGGATACGTATGTACGTAAAATCTCGTAGTTTACTCCAAATTTGAGATCGAGTACGTTCTAGCTCATCTTGAGCTTATTAGCTCTTTATGTCATGAATTGATTGGTAATTAACTGGAAATTTTACCTTTAGGGTACTTGAGGGATACTATAATTTTGGGGTATTTAATATATTTTATTAGGCGCCTGAGTTTTTGTTCCTTTACTATTATGTTACTATGACCGTTAAAATGCTGGCGTGTCATATAAATTTGAATTTTTTTTCTATGTTTGATAAAAGAATGTTTGTCAAATATCGTACCCCTTGTATAGGCTGTAAGGCTGTTCAATCTTCATCAGATTTCTCTGAGAAAAGTTGAGAGTTGATCTTGTTTTCTTGTTCATGAATCATGAGTACGAAAGTCAAGTTGGCTGTTGCAACTATTCGTATAGCGTTTGAAAAAGAGTTTACTCTTTAGATAAAGGTCGATTGTCCAAAAAAAGAATGTGTAAATGGTACTCGATCCGTAGTACAAAGAATATAATCAAAGATGATCAATCAGTGCAGCTTGCAGCGTACAAATTAAAACCATGCGTTGAATTGTAATGCGTCAAAGCAACCTTGTCAATCAGTTGACCTATCAACCTTAAATGTAATTATCACCAAAAAAAAGTCAGGGTAATTGAGCATATACATGACAGTGTAATAATAACAATATTCATAATAATGATAATAACTATCACAGTTCTCTGCTGATTGATATAACAAGGTTATGTTATATTCTCTATCATCGATCTATCTATCGTAAAAATTGCAATCTTTTTATCTTGTATCACTCAGTCTGACTGACACCCGCTTACTATTATCATCACAGAATAAGAGAGAGATTGGACTAGAAAAGGTGACGAGGGGAAAACAGTGACCTTGATGTGCATGTAACAGCGAGAGTATGAACAGAGAAAAGCAGCAGTGTATTTGTATTGTAGGGACACAGACAGTTTATCTCTCTATCTATTCGTCTCTCTAAAACACATACAGTACAAATTAAACTACAAAGTTACAAACTCTGAGCAAGTACTAAGCCAAGCCGACCAGTAACTCACCCACCTAAGCAAATGTTGTGTTGCAACATTGCACCCCCAATTCACTTCCCCTAGGATTTACTCTAATTTAATAATATTAGAATTGTTTTCTCTGATTCCTTTGTAAAATATTCACCCTACCCTCCTTGGTAAATAACGGCTGCTTGTAGGTATTTGATAAAATAAACACAGAGCAGTTATTAATATAGAAAAGTTCCTAGGGGCTTGCTATAGCTAGGGAGCTCTATTTGAAACCCTAACTTTCTTGTTGTTTAGAGTGTTCATTGGTACAGTGCGTTGCTTACTACAACTCTACGTGTGGAAAAAATTCCTCTAATTCTCTTCAGGTTTAATTATTTAGTGATCGATCGATTTCCTTCACTATCTCTTTTCTGAATTTCATAGAAGTAATTTGTTGATTTTAGGGGGAGAAATCACGGTTACACTTACGTTTTTAATATCTACCGGATCATTCTATGTGTTTGTGCTTTATTTATTACAGTTATTAGAATGCTCGATAAACACATCTATACTTTTCTACATATTCCCAAATTAAATTTTAGACATATATTCTACCAATTTTTTTTAGTTATCATCGGGTTATATTTGAATCAATTTAATGAAATTCTGGATATTCTTTTGCACCCTTAACTTTTTGGTTCACTTCAATTAATTATGGAAGAATAAAGTCTATGAAATATGGTTAATTAATGTGAATATACTAATTAGGATATGTTCTTTTCAGCTTCTATTAACTTAACTGAATACAAATGAACTGAACTAGTTAAAAAGATCAAATTTGCTTAATTGAAACTTTTTTATTTATTTATTTTGACACTCAATTACTTATTAGAAACCTATTAAAAAATATTGGGTATTTATAAAAGTACATATTGAGATCTTTCCACTAATATACAAATAATTGCGAATTGGTATCAATTTCCTTCTGTTTTTTTAAAAAGGAGCCAAACTAAACTAAAAATAAGTTTTTCAAAGTTGAAAACACAAGCCCTTAGCTTGATATCTTTTTTATTTATTTTGATGATATTTTTAAACATGTATATTTGGAAACTTAGAAAAGCCATCATATATCATGTTGTAAATAACTTTGATTTGGTTTTTTAGGTTATGCAATTTTCAACTCTTTTATACAATACTCGCCCCGTTATCATATTAGTTGCAATTAAGGATGTAAACGAGTCGAGCCGAGCTTACATTTTTACAATGTATTTTTATACTTATCTTTGGTCAAAGTAGGGTCTTATTAATGTTTAGAATCCTTTTCGAAGATTATATTTTTTTGGGCCCGTGGTAAAGAAAAGTTAGGGTAGTCTACTCTCGAGATGAAATCCCAACCTATCTCCCTAAGATTATATGTTGAGCAAACAGTGGATAAAGAACGTATATGCAGTGGCGGAGGTATTTACAAACAAGGGTGTCCAAAGGATTGGACACCACTTGATTGATTTTTTTGTAGTAATTTAATAACAAACTTTCATGAATTTATATTTTTCTTTAGTAAAACTCCAAAGGAACACCACTTAATATGTGAAGGGACATCATTTGAATGGATTCCTAGCTTCGAACCTGCATATATGTCCTTGTTTAAAGAGCCATTCTGCGGCTCCATTAAAAATTACACTTATTATTCATGTAGTATAACCGGGAAGTGGTTTTGTATTTGGTTTGGCATATTTAGTTTCATAAAACATAAATTTGAGTTTGATTCACTTCATATCGTATTTTGGTGTACGAGGGCCGGTATCTGATTCAATTTAATTTAGTAGGAAAATAGTAGAGGACATTACATACATTTAATTCGTTTTGCCTATAAACAATAGGATCAGTCAATCAGCAGAGTGGGAATGAGAGCAAATGAGGGGGACAAGGTCCAACCCTAATCTTCTTAATTTGTCTTTGGCCTTTTATTACACTCTTCAGGTACACGTAGCTGTTATGTAATTTATAATATTTACCGTCCATGTGAAATGAAAAGCTTTCCAAAGAATTCTCTCCTCCCTAGCTATCTCTCTATCAAAGTTTACTTTAGCAATATTTCTTGGGTAAATAGTTTTTACTTTTTAGTCAGTAGTCACAAGTGATTTCTTGTCTCTCCTTTTCTACTCAACAGGACTAGCTTTATTTTCCACCCATTGTTCTTTTATATAGTAGTATCAGTACTAGTATATATATAGTCCCACACAGTTCCTTTTAACCTACCTTCATCAACATCATACTGCCCTTTGCACCACCAGCCATTTATCCCTCAAAGTCCTTTATCTGTCCATTTGGTGATTATGCTTCCTCTCATTCACTTTTAATTTCCTACCTTTTCTAGCGTTGCCTTTCCCTTCTTCCACACCTCCTTTCTCAAGCTAGCCATATAATTTAATTTTCTTCAATTTCATCATGTCTGATCCTTACTTTAATCCTCATCATCACTATGCAGCTGGTTTCTTCAATCCTTCTAATTATTCCAATTTTTCTCCTTCTAATCATAATCCATATGACTTTAATTTCTTCTTCTCTGGCTTGATCAATACTCCTCATCAGCATAATCATCACCAACAAGCTTATAATATTTACAATATTAATCACAATAATATAAATGATTCCTCTACATCACCTCCTTCTCCTCCCCTTAGAGAAGCCCTTCCTCTACTTAGTCTTAGCTCAGCTAGAATAAATCTCAATCTTAATGAAGATTATGTTGAAGAGCATGAGGAGTATTCCTCTACTGGAACCCCCATGGAGTTAGACAAGTCCCTCTCTAAGGATATTGCAACCCTAGTGTCATCCAACCATGACCACAATCATGGTCATCATGATGAAGATGATCATGATGATGGTGGTGAAGATGAAGAAGGGGGAGTGACTGTGGCTCTCCATTTAGGGTTACCTAGTTTTGGTGCAGCTGATCTACTCCCTTCTCTGTCCTCCTCGTCTACCACCTCAGATCATCATAATCACCATCATGATGCTATGAACAATGATAATCAGATGGTGGGAAGTGAAAACAGTAGATCAGAAGAAGTGACAGTTGCCTCTGCTTACTCAACATCAAGCGGTGGATACTGCAGCTCCATTGTAGGCTCAGTGAATAAGGGGCAATACTGGATCCCTACCCCTGCTCAAATATTGATTGGTCCAACTCAGTTCTCTTGCCCTCTTTGCTTCAGGACCTTCAATAGATACAACAACATGCAGGTACGTTTACAATTTCCCTTACTAAAATTCCTGCAGTACGTAGTATTACAAGAGAAGTATAAAGATTAAGTATAATACAACATGAGAGGAGCTAGATTAAGCATGGTAAACTCGGTGTTAACTAGTGTTTCAAGAACTCACTATATATAACTTTAATTATTTTGTTACATATAGTTGATAGACTGACTATGCAAGAATATAACAACGATGGACAGTAAT
Organism: Pharnaceum exiguum; assembly: GCA_900322385.1. Taxonomy (NCBI): domain Eukaryota; kingdom Viridiplantae; phylum Streptophyta; class Magnoliopsida; order Caryophyllales; family Molluginaceae; genus Pharnaceum; species Pharnaceum exiguum. The sequence goes on along the minus strand of ONZK01001167.1, from coordinate 65,751 downwards.
TATAGATGTGTCATTTGAAAGAAAAAAAGAAAGAAAAGGAGAAGAAGGTATTACCTCGATTGATTATTTACTGGAAGCTAGCTGAATGATAATACAGTAGACAATAAGCTGATAAAAAACTTAAGATTCACATGTATGTCCTAAAATGTACAACATTGTGAGTATTAGTACTTTACTATTGGAGCTAAGTATCCACCTTTCTGTTGTATATTTTGAGACCTTCACTTTCAACATGTATAGACGACACTATATTCAAAGTTCTAATAGTAGTACGTAGCTTTCAAGGGGTAGTAGCCATTGCGGTTTCTTTTGCTCCCTCTTTAATTCTTCCCTTTTTTAGGCTTTGAACTGCACTTTGACTTGTGCTATTATCATTCTGTATTTTCTTTTCTCTGGTTTTTCTTGTCAGGAAAATTAAAGGTGTTAGCTTGTTTAGGTATCAATTAGGGTTTCACTTTGCTCTTTAATTCTCACTTTTTTGAACAACATTTTGACTTGGGTTGGAACAATTAATTCACTTCTAGCTAGGTTAAATTTGATGTTCTTCTTTCACTTTTTCCCGCTTCAAATTTATTTGCATGTATGATTGATTTATGGGTCATATATGGGGATTTGAAAACAAATGATAGATCTCTCTGCCACACTGCCACAATATATGACCGCTATGTAGAGAACCTCCCTGATCTAACTCAGACCAGGATCTGCACTCCTTTCTCTCTCATTTTCGTCAGACATATTCTCTCTCTCCTTTATGTTGATTGAACAGGACAAGGTGGGCAATATGCCCTTTTCCCCTTTAATTTCCCCGTCTTTTCTTTTCTTCTTCTGCTCCTTGAAGTTTGTGTTTAGCCTCTTAGAATTGACGTATGTGTGCATTTCTCTAGTAGAAGTTAAAGTTTCACAGTAACTACTTTACCCGGCCCTTCATTTTTTACCACATCATCATCATTTTGTACTAGAGCTTATTGAAGATAAAGAAAAATGTGAGGAAAAAATTGCTAGGGCTGATTTACTAATTAAGGAGCTTTATTCTTTTTGTATTTTAAAGCTTTCATAGAGACAGTAGAGAGAAACTAATTACACTGTACAAAAGAAGTGGTCCATAATTATGATGTGGGGAAAAATAGAAGTATCTCATTAGGTTGTCTTCCTCTTTAATTAGGCATGAAGTACTTCAGTTTCTTTGTCATGCAATTATTATTCAGCGTAAACCACTTTATTAATTATGTTTGCCAATTGCCATTCAATTGAAAACTTTCTCTTTTTTTATCTCCCTACTCATGTCCTTCTAGTTCTTGCCATGCTATATTTTAGCTTCTAATGGTTCCCGTCGCAAGTTCAAATCGTAGAGGATCGACATCAATGCGGTTCATGCATTGTGGATTTGATTGAAGGTTATGCATGATTTTTTTGACGTATGGTTTTCATATGTTTATTCTAGAACAAAGGAGACTGTTAATTTACTATACTAATCCTACAGATTGTCAATCATACCATAACCTTCAAGATGCAATAGTTTAATTCCTTTTTTTTTTGCACCAGGAATTTTAGCCGTTCTTTATCAGAAATAACCTTCATATTGTACTAATCCTTCATGCCATATATGTATGACATATAGAAATCCAACATGTCATAATGTTATTCTACGTACTAATTCTCTTTTCTAAAATGAAATTAAAACAGATGCATATGTGGGGGCATGGATCACAATACAGGAAAGGCCCGGAATCCCTACGAGGCACACAACCAACGGCAATGCTAAGGCTGCCGTGCTACTGCTGCGCCCCGGGCTGCCGGAACAACATCGACCACCCGCGGGCAAAACCGTTGAAGGACTTTCGTACCCTCCAAACCCACTACAAGCGGAAGCACGGGATCAAGCCCTTTGCTTGTAGGAAATGTGGCAAACCCTTCGCTGTAAGGGGAGACTGGAGGACTCATGAGAAGAACTGTGGTAAATTATGGTATTGCACTTGTGGCTCGGACTTTAAGCACAAGAGATCTCTCAAAGATCATATTAAATCATTTGGTAATGGTCATGCTGCGTATGGTATTGATTGCTTTGAGGATGATGATGAGCCGGCTTCTGAGATTGAACAGGATAATGAATCAAACCAATGACTTACTACAGCAAGAAACTTCAAATACGCCAACGAATTTGGTTTGCAATTCGCATTTTGAGGCTTGCCTCTGAACAATTCTCAAAATTGAGAAGAAAGTGCTTGTTATTTGATCAATCTTGGCCAGATGAATTTGTATGTTGTATATTCCAGATAGGGTTTGATTTCTTAAGGCCCTCTATGTTTGCATGATTTTCTCGAAGTGAGGAAATTATAAACTAGATTAGCTAGCTTAGCTAGTGAGATACCTACTTAGTTTTAATATGACTAGACATATTAGAAGTATTCTCTCTTTTTGCTGGTAATTTAGACTAGAATTTTCCCTTCTCTTGTTGGTAATGTAATGTACTAATTAATGTATCAAATGGTCATCAGGCTAATTTTATTACGAGTAGTAATTTTCGTACGCTTGATCTATGCTTATGCATTTTTCTCCTTTGTTTTTTCGTTGAATACACATCTGAAGTTAATGGTAAGCTAACGGACATGAATTTGGTGAAGCACATGTGTAAGTTTATTTCATAATTCCAATGCGTAAGTTTGGGCAATTCCAAGTCTCCAAGCGGCCAGAGTTTTTGATATTATTATTGGAAGCGGCCGGAGGTATTGAAGCTTATCACAACTTCACAAGGTAACTGGATGAGACTCACGAGTGTGATAAGATAACTGTACGAGAATTCCCCAAAAAAAACAAGAAATAATTAAAGAGGAAAAGGTGTACTATATAGTATACGATAGTTGATTCAAAAAACATTTGCCAACAGGAGTACGTACAGGACTACACATGTCGTACCATCCAATTCGAGCATTTTACAAAAGAAACAATGAAGGGTTTCCCTGTCACTCTGTCAGTAAGGTTCATGCTAAACTGCTAGCTAGAGGCCAAGCATAGTTAAATATGCGAATTGAACATCTAATTCAAATTAGCGGGGCGGGGATTTAAAAAGCTCGTCCCGAGTTGATTCAATTCCTACATTAATTATGAATCTATTTTTTATGATTTTTTATGGTCAATCTCGGAAATAACCTCTCTATTTCTTAAACAGGGGTAAGATTGCGTACATCATGACCCGAGTACCCCCATTCAATGGGGATTCATACTCGATTGTTGTTGTTGTTTTTGTAACTTCATTACATTGACCTAACATATATGACTCATCAAATCACTCAATGATTTTTTATTTATAAAGAAGAATTGTGACTTGAGGTCGTTCGGTTGAGTTTTGGTAAAAGAGTTGCGTACCAACAAGGCTACTAGTAGTTAATTAGTGTACTTCATTGTGTGCCTGTGCAATGTCAAAATTAAAGCCAAGTTCTTTTGTTGCCGGATGAATTACACGTTCACGCAGTCTCAGGTATGGCTGCAGCAAATGTGCGGCTGAAAAAGAAGACAACTTTGTTCTTTGTTTTCTTTTGCTTTCTTTACCTAATTAACACATGAAAGACAAGGGAAACACAGGTTAGTATTCATGTCTTCGAGCTGGTTGGTGTTAGATTTTTCTAGGAAAGGGAGTACGGACACCATGTTTCTTCATGTATGCCCCGTAATCTTTGTCAAAAAATCCTAGTGCAAACACAAGTTTGTAACACTCACTAATGGAGTTACAAACAACAACAGCAACCCAGCATAATCCCATCTCAGATGTTGTACTGAGGAGGTCTGAATGTATGCAGCCTTATTCCGAAAATCGGGAGACCTGTTTCACTAATGGAGTTACAAACAATATTTATCTATGTATAGTTAAAAAATTGTAAAAACACCGAGTTGAGCTTATTCAAACTAATCGAACTGAAGCTAATTGAACTAAATCTAGAAACCCTTAATTAATGCCATGTAAATGCCTCGGAGGGGACTAATATTCCCGTATGCGAAGAGGTTCTAGGAGACAAGAAGCGCCTACAATGGGAGGTTCTCCCAAATACATGTAGTATAGTGGTATTATTAGTGCTATACGAAGGTATACAAATTGAGAAGGTTTGCACAAGGTATGTCGCATAGCATGTTTCGTTATATTAAATGGCATGTAGAGATGTTATTTCATCCGGTGAATTAATAATGGACAATGTGGAACAACAGTAATGGTTGCCCATGATGGTCGACATTGGAACTATCAGACATATGAGAGCTCCGTACGATAGGGAGTGAGTGAGTCCTTGCATTCTTTTGTGGGGTTGACGGTCATGTCATGCATCCTCCAATCTTTTGGTTGTGGAGTATTTTGATTAACTTGATTTTCTTCCGCGTTCAAATTTAGCTTAGTGAGCACCCTCATTGAATAAGGATTACACCGTCGTTGTTGTTTAATTTGCCTTAGTGTACATGTAACTATGTAAAGTAGGCAAATGGATTGTTTGGATCGATCGATTTCGGTTTGGTTAAGGTCGGGTTGAGATTGTACGTCTAGCTAGAAAGTAATGATTTTTTGTGTAATAAAACAAAGTACACTCTTGTTAGCAACTGGGATTTCACTGAACTTGATAGTGATAACTGATAACTCACAAGTTGTACTTCTTGGCAGAGAGCTGTTTTTGTGAAAAGTCAATGTTATGGCTGAAGTCTGAAGTCTAACTTTGCCAATGCAATCAAATGTTGCGGCAGGCTCTAGTACATAAATACTCCATAAACTCATATGAAAGGGCTTTTCAAACTCTCTGAGATTCATCATTTCTGTCTTTTTATCTGTCGAGTGCTTTTATTTATTGGCTTTAAACGCTGGTTTACGTTGCCAATGCAAGAACGTACCTTTGGTTAATTAGTTACTCTAAGCTCGTTTGAACGTTCGGACTCGAATGCTATACTATGTTTAGGCTCCAATCAAATGATTAGAGAGATGAAAGGATCGAAGAGAAAGATGATAATGAATTGAAGGGACAGGAAAGTAAAAGTGAAATGAGCAATGATAACAGTATTTGTGATTACGGAGTATATAATTATCAGGCAAGAAGGGATGGAAAAGATCTCCATGGCAGCTTTTCTCAAAGTTGTTGTTCGTGACTTGCTGTCTCTTATAATAACTTTGGATTATCCGCTTTGATATGTCATATCCAAACCAAATGCAATGATCTACGTATATCAGAATTATATTTTTTAAAAAGTGAAAAATGATCTCTATCTGTACATTGTTAAAGCTCAACTACCGGGCAATGGGCATCAACTAACTGTTAGATTTGTCATTGATGAATGATGATGGAAGGGTTTCTCTTCTTTAATTTTGGTTTTTAAGTGCGAAAGTATACAAACTACTGTACACATAAACGTAACAAGAAAAGAATACTTAAGCTCATAATAATTGATTCAGAAAACACTATAAAATAGGTAAATTACTAGAGATGTTATTTCGCTCATCGAGCGGCAAATTTTTTCCTAACAAGATTGGCTTTTTCTCACACAACAAGATTGGCAATTGAATTGTAATAGTCTTACCTAAGCATAGTCAGGTTTCACTTGAAATTACGATATTAATGTTCAGTTTATCTGTTTGTGGTGTCATTTTACTTGGCGTGTGACTCTGTGTTTTTTATGGTGTGCGAGTGTGCGACTGACCGTATTTGTGGGATGTGCATGTGTGTGCAGTATCCATGTGTGCGCATGTGTGTGTATTTTTTTTAAGTTTTTTCGTTTTTGGTGATCATATTTGTGTATTGTGTGTAATGCAAATCTCGTTCGGTCATTCTTAGCCAACCCAGAACCGTTCGGGCTATCTTAGGTTGTCGTTGTCGGTGCAATACCCAGAACCACTAGCCAGTAGACCCTCGAGGCCTCAAGTATCAATGCCCCGTCCCAAATTCCCAATGACTTTCAGTATCAACATTTAGGGAAAAAAATGTGCAATACTGGCATACTGTATGTATATAGTATTCTTGTTGGGTTATGGAAGAAAAATGTGGTTTGTAGGGCAGTCATTTTTCTTACTCCCTCCGTTTCTGAAAGTTCTTCCACTTTTGAGGAGTGCACACATTTTAAGAAAGTTGGAAAAAGGCTAATTTACCCTCAACAAGTGGTGAGTGAGAATGAGGGGTAGGGTAATTTGGGTGAAGTACAAGAGGTAAATGAGTCTTTTGGCCTAAAAAATCATGATAGATATGAAAAGTGAAAGAACTTTCTGAGACAAACTAAAAGGAAAAGGTGGAAGAACTTTTAGAAACGGAGGGAGTATATAAATATCTTGAATTGTTCATTTCATGTTTATTCTTTTTATAGTATTTTTTTTGGGTAAAGATCAAATTATTGAGAAATTAACTTAAGCAAATCAAGTAATTTAAATACGTAGTAAGTTGAACTGAATTTTGGAAACAGTCTCCCGATTTTTCGGAATAAGGCTGTGTATATAAGACTTCATCGACACCCGATCTGAGATGAGATTAGATTGTGCTGTTGTTCTTGTTGTTGTAGTAGTAAGTTGGACTCAATCTTACAGAACCTGACGGTAACCAAATAATCTGAGGTTGGCCCACAGGAATTCAGAAAAACTTAAACTTGTTGATATGATTATTCATCTTTAGCCTTTTCTAATGACAATAAAACGCTTTAATTGAAATGGTTTTTCTTTCTGTGTAGGCCGAACTCTAAAAGAGCTCTTTATTATCTAGTACCAGTATCCCAACCTTTAATTTCGCATAATTCATCCATTCGTGGCTAAAGAGCCAGTCACCTTTTAACTGTCGATTTCTTTGAAGGATTCGCTTTTCCTCTAGTCAATTCACACTTTTATCTGATAATTTCTACCTGTAGATGCTTAGAAATTTTACTTTTCTCTTTTTTACTTTCTCAAAGGACGGATTCAAAGTGCAATTTCAGCCAATAGCCCATGCATGTTGGCAAAGGCTGAAAGAGGTAAACAATAAGTGTTCTTCCGAATACTGTCATGAACATATCTTCACATAATGTTGAATAAATACAACCTTAAGTCATTATTCACAGTTAAAATCTAGAAGCTGATGTTTATATCCCCATGTCACTCATCTTTAGCAACGTGGAAGCCGGCTATGGAGTGCAAGGATGGAGGATAGTTCAAGGCCAAGAAACTGGACTGGCAATGTACAATGGTTGGATATGTCCTTATCAGCCACCCTTCAGCTACAAGCTCATCTCTGCTGGCAGGCTGATTTCCAGAAAGTAAAGGCTGCATGTGGGGAAAACAATTGAGTAAAAACCCGGTATCAAATGGAGATTTAAAAGCAAAGCATACAGTAGTGTTTAGTACATAAATAACCCAATGTCATCCCTTTTCTTTTTTCGGGTGCTCGGCTCAGTGTCATTTACTCGGCTGTATATGAAACCGATCAGCAAAAATCCTAAGAAAGCAAGCATCTCCAGATAAACATCTTTTTCCCTACCCCAATGGATCCATTGTTCAGGACGTCTCAAGCAAGCCTCGAGAAACCAACAAATTCCTCTCTTCCAAAGCCCCAGTTAGATCTGAAGAAGAGGGAGTCTCCACCAGGAGGTGAACCTAGGAGGATGGATCAACAGCCCC
>ONZK01001167.1:42088-53228 GCA_900322385.1 Pharnaceum exiguum | reverse complement strand
CCCCACCCCCCAGCTCATTGCAGTATTTACAACTGTAAGTACTTCCCATCAATGTAGTCTTCTAAGAAGTCAAATGAAAACTTCTGAACAACACCCCCAGCCCCAACGCCCCTCCGACACTCCGGTGCGCTCTAAAATTCTACCTCCTCCACTGTTAAGCAAGCACATCAGGCATGTCAACTAAAACAAATGAACTATTCTGGTGGCTAACTAAACTGATGACAGTACATAAAGGGTAAAACTTTGTACATCTTGACCTCTCAAACCTCTGACCAAGTTTGGATCCTATAACTAGTTACTAAACTCTACTAAATAAATAAAAAAAACAATACTTGAGAATTATTTATCCAACATTATTTTAACATACACGTTCTTGCATCATCAACAAATAGTATCCCAAAATAATAATCAAACATCAAACTGTAACAATCAAAGACTAGAGAATAATCAAACAAATAATAATATTTTAACAAATATTCAACTCAAGTCAAAACTTGACCAGATAGATAGATAGGCAGAAGATATATTATACCTAAGGAAGTGCTAAGCCCACCAACCAATGAGAGTGCAAGAGCAACCAAAACTTGATTATCCATAGTAATAATAACTTATATAACTAATAATAAGTTCCTTCCAAACTATAGATTTAAACAGAAAAATCAAATTTTGAGAGATACCCAGATAGTATTTTCCCTTGGTTAAGATAACCCAGAAGGGAATTTGGCTAATTTTGTGATTTGAGAAATGAGGTTTTTGGGTACTGTGCAAAGTAAAAGCAAAACTCTTTGGAAATGTATTTATAAGAAATACAAATCAAAAGGGAGGGAATAAGGAGAGAGAAAGGAGTAGAGGGAAAGAAAGAGATGGGAAATGAGTTTGGATTTGGGTTTTGGTTTTGGTTTGTCAAAGGAAGTCAGACATAAGACATTTTTCATGCCTTGCTTTGCTTTGCCATTAGCATCAGCAAATTAAAGTACAGTCTACAGTGTACACTAATTTTTTTTATAGATTTTCAGTGGCAGAAAGAAAGCCAGAAACTGCCATGTGCAAAATAGTTGGTGGGCAGTTTTTTTTTTTAAAAAAAAAATTAGAAACAAGTTGTGGCCTTGTGGGTAATTGGCGTCAAAGGAGGAAAATTGGGCTTGCTATTGATGGACGATGTTACTACAGGCATACATTTTGTGTTGGGTTGGCCTGGAGAAATGAGTTAGAAAATTTTGTACCAGTCCAAGTCCAAAAATCATTTTATTTTATCTTTTTCCTTATAATGTGTGATGTTCGTTATGTTGTACTTCGATTACCTAAGTAGGATATCCATGTGTGCAAGATTGTTTGAGCGCAAGAGCTCCAAGAACGAACTATAATACTTGACCACTAATTTACATGGTCAATTGTGACTATATTCTCTTCAGAAAATAGATTAGCAGATTTACAACATTTTTCCTGTTATTCTAATTCTTCTATGATATGAATTTTCTCATTTCATTGATGGATTTGTTGCTTAGCTAGTTAGCTCGTATATCATACAGTTTGATATATCATGAGAATTGGGTGTGTTTAACTTTGGTCTTCTGAGTTTTACAAGACTTTACCGTTAAATGTGTGTGTTACTGTTAATGAAATTAATCAAATTATGCACTGTCCAGTGTCCATACATGCAATGCGTATCTTCAAGTGGCCATAAAATGCAGATAACAATCAATGCTCTAGGCTCCAGCAGCACCTAACTCACTTCCACAACTCCCGTACGCCCGTACATCTCGTATAAGACATTCATTTATAAGGCACTCTTGGCTTGTTCTGTGCAACTGGAACGTGATTGAGTTACTTAAGCTTGGATCCAAACTATTGGACTTGAACCAAACTGGATTATTTGAAGCATCAAGTGGCACTTAATTGGATGGACTAGTACATACTTAGCTAATTAAGTTACTCAGAACATGAAATGAACCACCCGATTGGCCGATTTAGCATCGATGCCAAAACCCGTCAATTTGATCTATCTGTTTTTTTGCTAGTACAGTAGCTACTAGCTGGTACAACTTCTTCAATCCTAATAGGATTTTAAATTTTGATGCATGGTTATAACTTACAATATGAGAAATAGGTGAAGAAGGGACCACTATATGATAGAACATAACAGGGAAGAAGGTTTAAACTTTGAAGCTAAGTCCTTGCTCCCTACAATCACAATCCACAACTTCCAAGTTCCAAGTGTTATTATTACTACTACGTATTATCACCTCATATAAGCAAATAACCTTGCCAGTAGGTGCTTGAATGAAGTGCTAGAATAAGGGACTAAGTGAGCTTTAGTGTAGGTGATCCACCAAGAGTTTATGTGACCATTATTGTTGCTATTGCTGTGAAATTTTGAAAATTATAAATCCTAGTTAATATCAACACTAACACAAATATTGTGTATAAAGAGTTCCGTTGAAGGATGGTGACATACTAGCTACTTGAGAGTATAATCATTTCCCTCAGGAATCTGGGCATGCAAGCAAAGCTTCCCTTCTTTCACTCATTTTAAACTTTTCCACACACCTGTCTCTTTGGTACCTTCTTTTTTTGTTCACAACAATAGTACTTTGCTTTTGTTTCAATCTCCTCACTATCACATCATTAATCGAGTTTTACTTTTGCTGCTTAATTCTTGTCCAGTTGTCCTCACTGATGAGATCACACATTATGCTACTGAATTTTCCCTTTTGATGCAGATAACACTTTTCTTGTTATCCTAGGTACTTTTCTACTTATTCCAACATGAAATTTAATGCACCCTTTTCTGCTCATATTTCTTGCATGAAGAGCCTCCTGGAGTCAGCTCCAGCCATATATTCACTGTGATTTCATTTATTTTTAACTTTTAACAGTTACACTATGTGAAGAGGTATTAAATTCATACATTTATGATGCAGCAGAAACTTATGGGTATATGAGTCCTAAGCCATTGCACCACACTGCAAGCAGGAGCAGTTTTTGCTGATCTGTTCTGTTTCTTCTGTTTTATGATACTCTAGGCCTTAGGCCTGTCACATAAGTGGCCTTTTTAACAAAGTGTGACTCTCAAAAATGGAAAATGTGAATAGTATGGGTGCAGTTGGAGTGGTGTCAAAAATGGAAGATTATGAAATAGTAGAGCAAATTGGCAGGGGAGCATTTGGAACTGCCTATCTTGTCCTGCATAAGTTGGACAAGAAAAAGAAGTAAGACTCATCACAATCATATCATTTTACCTACCTATCTTTCCTCTGATTGACATGTAAGACATTTATGTGCTCTTCCAAAGGTATGTGATGAAGAAGATAAGATTAATCAAGCAGACTGAGAGATTCAAGCGAACAGCACATCAGGAGGTCGAAATTTCTGCATTTCCTGCTTTGTTGTTTATAATTTTGGACATTACTGCTTGGGTTCTGAGTTCTGACTTTCTGTGTTGCATTTCTCATGCAGATGAACATTATGGCTAAGTTAAATAACCCATATGTTGTGCAATACAAGGATGCATGGGTGGAGAAGGTAATTTTTTCTGCAAGACTTTCTTATATTTTCAACCAGAAAAACTATAAAAAGCATAAATTTTCGGCCTTACATGATAAGGCTTCAACTGCGTAGAAGACATTGTATCATAGACACTATTCTGATTTTCATACAGGATTCTTATGTCTGTATAGTGACAAGCTATTGTGAAGGAGGAGACATGTAAGTTATGACTGCATTATAACTCAACAAAATTTGGATTTAAGAATTTAGAGCACAAAAAATTTGAAGTTTCAACCGTTTGAGATTGCAGGGCTGAGACGATAAAGAAGTCTAGAGGAACATTCTTCCAGGAGGAGGTAAAATCACTGAGAAATCAATCTGTTTTATGTCGAGGTTCAGTCAAGAAGAAAAAACAGTAGATAATAACACTGGTTTGTTTTGTAAACTCTGGCAGAAACTCTGTAAATGGCTAACGCAGCTCCTTCTAGCAGTGGATTATCTCCATACCAATCGTGTTTTACACAGGGACATTAAGGTGTGAAAAGATGTGATCATTACACATTATCATCAAACTAAAACTTTCTGTTTTTTTTTCTTCTACTAATCATCTGGTGAAACTTCCAGTGCTCCAACATATTCCTTACCAAGGACAATGACATACAGCTAGGTTAGGCGCAATACTTAAGTTTTATTAAGATTATTTGGAACATTCAGATGATTGTCAGCTAATTTCTGATGTTAAATGGAACAGGTGACTTTGGCCTTGCAAAACTGCTCAGCAAAGACGATCTTGCATTTTCGGTATCATAAAACAACACCTTTACTAAAGAAATTAAGCTAAAGGTTCAGTGTTTCAGTCTTTCAGACTGGTAATATAAGTCTGGCTATCACTTGCACAAATGCAGATGGTTGGCAGTCCAAGCTACATGTGTCCTGAACTCCTTTCTGAATTACCCTATGGTTACAAGTCTGATATATGGTCCTTAGGTAGGAGATTTTGGAGCTGATAAAAACAGCCAATTTTATAGGTCAACTATTAAAAATAACAGTATTTGCTCATTTCCTGTTTGCTTGAGAATTAATATCCTTGCTAAATTTACAGGTTGCTGCATGTTTGAGATAGCAGCACATCAACCTCCATTTAGAGCTCCTGTAAGTGAAATTCTGCATTCATTCCTGCAAAATGTACTAAAAACTAGGGTCCAAAGATTGAAGATTTTGGTTTACACAATCAGGATATGGCAGCACTTGTCAATAAAATCAACCGAGCCACCCTTTCTCCTCTCCCAACTGTTTATTCTCCTGCACTGTAAGTCCTTATAAGACTCATATCTATCACAAATATATTGAGTCAGCCAGTTAGCTCCTGAAAATGCCAGGGAAAAAAATCTCCTTTGGATTTATATTGGTTGTGTGTTAATACTGATATATGCAGCAAACGTTTGATGAAGACTATGCTTCGGAAAAATCCTGAACATAGACCAACAGTGAGTAGCCGCGCCATGATCAGCTCTTGTATGATCATAGATAGGCATTTCTTGCTGATAACTATTTATTCTCTTCCATATTACAGGCTGCTGAACTCTTAAGGGATCCACACTTGCAACCATACCTGACACAGTGCCACACACTGTCTTCAGCTCTCCTGCCTGTGAACTCCAAAACTAATAACAAACCGAACTTATACGCCCCTCGCTTTACATCCAAGCCCAACATACCAAGTCCTAGAAAGGTCGGGAATTTTAAAGCAAAGGCGACAGATGTTGTCAAACGAATTGCTAGATCACCTGAGAATGCAAAGGCTTCATCATCTGATTCACAAGAAACCAAGGTCGAGACCAAAAGGGTCGATCCAACCAGCTGTCCAGACCGGATTTCCAAAGCCGAAGAAGGCTTGAGGGTTATTTCCGGGTACATTCAGCAGATCAAAGATGCTCAAGTGACAACTGATTTGGTCAACATGATAAGCTCCAAACAAAAGCTTGATAATGATAGGCCCGAAAAGCTGGCTCTCGACTATCTTAGCAAAATATTGGAGAAACTTCAAGCTGCAGGAAGAAATGTAGATCACAGAGATAACAGTCCGAGTTCAGTGCATAATGGGGAAGATAAGAAGGTTGAGACTTCAAGTACACAGCCAGTAGAGCAAAGGGCAGAAGCTCTGGAATCACTCCTAGAGCTATGCGCTCGCTTACTAAAGCAGGAAAAGTTTGATGAACTTGCAGGGATTCTAAGGCCATTTGGTGAAGAACCAGTCTCATCCAGAGAAACTGCCATTTGGTTAACCAAAGGCTTGATGACTGCAACAAAACCGGAACTAGACACTTAGGACTACTGCACAGAATGTGAAAGTTGTAAATGTTTCTTTTATTGGTGCTTTCTGGCCAACATCAGAGCATTGACTTTGATGTGCACCCTGTTGTTTTCCACTTTCTAATCAACGAAATGATGAAGCAAACGCTCATCTCTTTTCATTTTCTGTATCAAATTAGTATGTGATGTCTTACAATGAGATTGCATATTAACTAATATTTGATCCACCTAGGAAAACCAAATAAACCAGAGCATTATGCTGATACCAAAAAGATCACCATTAGACACTGATGCTGGTTCACATATGCGATCTAAGAGGAGTTCCATATGAAAGAGAAGTTACAGAAGTTACTATCTGAGTAAAAGTACAGAACAAGAATGGAAAAGTGTATTGCTGCGTAAGATTTTGTCTGGTGAACATGTAGATAATGTGAAAAGGTCCATGTTTTGCTTAGGATTGCAGGCTTAGTGGCTTACAGCACAGCTGCTACAGCCTACAGATATGTCCACCAGGTGTATCTGTAATTAACTTTTCTTTGTTTCGGAAGAGGAGGGTATTTGTAATGCACTTTCTCTTTGAAGAAGAAAGCTGTCAAGAAAACTGCAATACTATCTGTCAATATGAAAAACAAAGGAAACAATCAGCCCTAGTAACAGAACTTCAACAAGATTTGAAGCTCGCAAATATAAGATCAGATTATGAGAACAATTTTTTTATTAATGAACCACTTTTACATCAGCTAATCTTCCTGAACAAAATTCATCAGATGAGACCATTTCTCAATCGAATAACTCGATTGCATTGCTCTTATTCAACAGGCTTGAATTATGCGAACAAGTCAATCACTGTTATTCTTTTTTTGGTGGTAAAGAAATCAAATGACAAAGTTAATGTTAGACATAAGCGCATGTATAGCCATGTTGGAAGCTTGCCACCATGTTGTGATACAAAGCTATACCATTATCTAATCTGCTAATCATTAACAATGATGATTTCCCTAGACCCTAATACTTTGCTTAAAAAAGTTTGTTATTCTATCAAGCAAACACTTCGTATTTGATCATGTTATTATATAAATTCATCAACTCTACTGATTTATTTTTGAGAAACAACTCTAGCTACTAACCTGAATAACAATTATAATATCTAACAACCCAAACAGCAAAGCAATTAACCACATACCCACCCTCCATTGGAAGAAACTAAAAAAGAAAATAGGAAAAAAGAAAAGTCAAAATGTTGCAACTGTGCAAGTCACCTACTTGATTCCTAGAATTTGGGCATAAAATGAGAAAACTAAACCAACTACTTTCACTCTACGGAAAGACAGAATAATATCTTGCTGCAGGAAATTCATTTTAAAACCCTTGGGTTTATGTTATTCTCTTCATTGCGTACCAAGTTAGTGAAGTTAACCATGCATGCCAAAATTCACCTTGATTCTCCTTTTGATCATCTTTTAATATGAAGATAAATATTTCTCCTTTATTTTAAGACGGTGCATTGCACGCTCTACAGAGAAGCGTGGACCCAATTACCCAATACTGTCCGGCAGAAATGGCAGAACTATCCCTTTCCGCCTTTCGAAGAGAAAACAATAAACAATACTCTTCGTATGTCAGAAGTGGCAAAAATCTCACTTTTTTTTTAGACCAAAAAATCTCACAATTTACCCGAATTTACTCATTACCCATGGACACTTGAACAAAATGAACCGATTAACAAAAGTTTCAACAAAAATATACTCAGGAAATTTTTTTTAATAAGTATAACATTAGCATAGACTTACCTGAACTAAATTAAGATTTATTTCACAATAGATTGATCAATAAGAACTGGTTTCAAATATGCAAAACGGGTGCACAACTCAAAAAAATCACTACTAAAGAAAACTTTTATATAAACTTTTAACATTTCACAGCTCGTTGCATTTTGCATATATAAGCTCATTTCCCTCAAATTTACTCAAGCTATCATCTCACACAATTAAATTAGTACCAATCAGTCTAATTAAACCAACTAAATACAACAAATTAAAAATTCACCCCTATTGACTAAACATGAATCAAAAATTAACAATTTTACCAATTTGGCAGCTCTACAAATCCACAAGTTTTTTCTTTTGACATAGGAAAGTGGCAATTATTCATTTAATGGACCATTTTTAATAAGACTTTATTTTAATTGCTCACTCACTCAATTTATTGAAGTTTCGATCCTATTACACTCGGACTCGACCTGGGCCGAATATTAGACTATGGTATGTGAGTTCTCCAATGACGGCCTAGGTGATCTCGTTAGTCGGTATAGAGCTGCTTATCACGCTAACCTGCCGTACTGTATTTAAAATCAGACTTTAGCCAAATCCAAAATGAGAATATTGTTAAACAAACCCAGGGGCAAAATGGGAAAAGGGGAAACAACTCTAATCAATCAGCAGTACGTACGTCGTAAATAGACGTTCGTTGGAGGAGAGAGAGAGAGGAGTAGAGAAGCGTCTTTCCTTCCTTTTCTTCATTTCATTTCATTTCATTTCACTCCTCTCTTTATATTAGGAAGTCACAGAAACCAAACTAGGGCTTGTGAGAGAGGGGAGAGAAAGAGAGAAAAAGATAAAACAACATCAAACAACAACAAACAACAACCAATCCCTTTCTCTCTCCTCATTTCCTCTAATTTATCTCTCCCCCTCCTCCCCTCCCCTTCGATCTAAGGTCAGTTGCTTTGTTTGTTTGTTTGTTTCTCCCCTTTTCAATTTTGATTTTAATTTTAAAATTTACCCATTTCAAATACGTGTCCTTTTTTGAAATTGATTTGGGGGTTTGATTGTTTAGGCCTAGATGAGTCTTTTCTGAGGTGGGTTCTGTTTCATTTGGTCTATATTCATTGAATTTTGCATGTTAGGGTTTGTAATTTGAATTGGGAGTTTTTTATTTAGGGTTTTTTTGTTTGATTTGATTTGTCATTTTTTGTTGTTGTTGACCCACTTGATCATTTTGATTTAAGGTCTTAGCTTTAGCTTTGTTTGGTCGATTGAATGTTGGGTTGTTTAGGTAGGAAACTGAGGGGACTTGCTTCATTTTTACATTTCTCTTTTCTTTTTTACTTTTACTTTTACTTTCAGAAAAAGATTGAAACTTTTTTGTTTTTTGTGTTTTGTTTACTTTTGTTTTGTGCCTTTGTGGCTATGTGTTTGTGATGGCTGGTTTTTTGATTGATGATTTCTCTTTGTTATGTGGCCATTTCTGTGTTTTTGTTGGTTGGATGATTATCATTTGTATTATTATTGGTTTGGCTGTGTAGTTTGATTGATATTGGTTTCTGAAATGAAGAGCTTCTGATGTTTTAGCTTTCAGAAATGAAATTCTTTTGTTAGTTGTTGATTTGTTGGTTTAGGTAGAAGCTGTGGTTGTTTCATGCTTAGTTGTTCACTTGTGTGTGGTGTTTTCGTATTGCTTTCGGTTGTATCTTGTTATGAGGGTTTTATTTACAATTGATCGAGGGCGTATAAGGTTCCGTGATTGTGTGTTTATGCTGAAACATTTGGCTTCTGTTTTCTGATGATCAGAACTTGCTGTGTATGTGGTATATGTTGGTTAACGTTGTATGTGAGTTGATGATTAAGGTTTATGTGCATGGCTACTGCTGTACTACCTCCATAGTGAATTTTGTATTGTTTTCTTGTTTTGTTTTTGTTTGATTTGAGTTTTAAAGTAATGTATGGCTGTGCAAGAGGTTTCTGCTCGTTGGTGTCAGGTTTGTATCAATGGATTGTGGCAGCTTCCGTGACTGGTGCTTTTTCGTGGGTACTTGCTATCCATGATTGATCATTTCTGATTGCTTGTTTCCTTTTGCAGAACCTAAGGAAATGGATCATGATGAGAGTGGATGCCAAGCTGCTCCTGAAGGACCCGTCCTGTGTGTTAATAACTGTGGCTTCTTCGGAAGAGTAAGCACGATGAACATGTGCTCCAAATGCTTCAAAGATGCGACCATGAACCAGGAGCAAGCCAAGCTTGCTGCCTCATCTATTGAGAATTTCGTCAACGGATCATCTAGTGTCCGTGACAAAGAGCCAGTTGTTGTCACCACTGTGGATGTGCAAGTCAAACCAGTTGAACCAATAGTCATCTCTACTCCAGAGTCGAGCGCATTAGTCGTAGGAGAGAGTGGGGATGCAAAGCCAAAACAAGGTCCCAACCGCTGCACTTCATGCAATAAAAGGGTTGGCTTAACGGGATTCAATTGCCGGTGCGGCAACCTTTTCTGCTCCACTCATCGCTACTCAGACAAACATGAGTGCCCCTATGACTACCGCACTGCTGGACGCGATGCCATAGCAAAGGCAAACCCTGTTGTCAAGGCTGAAAAACTTGACAGAATCTAAACTGGAGGGATGAAGTTTCATGTATTCCAGTATGATGAATCATTTTCTCCATGAGACTTCTCTTAAGTTGGCTGCATAAGCTCAGGTGACGTCGTATGCGATTGATATCTTTGCCGGGAGGAGTGACTTAGGGCAGCTTTGCAGCTTCAAGTATTGTGTTTGTGATTCCCTGAGACGTTGGCTCCATTATCTCTATCTATATGTGCTTGTTTGATGGACATTCTCTTATGTTAGCTTTGTAATCTGCCCCTTCTGGCTTAAAATGGCTTTATGAGTAGTTTATGTGAGAATGATTGTGCTTATTTGGAGATGTGGACAATATGCTGCTTTTATTCTGTATAAATTATAAGTGCCCCCATCCTTCATATGCTTCATGATTATTTCTTTGTCATGGAACCGAACCATTGCCAAGGGCTTTGTTGTTGCATTGGATGTTCCTCAGTTTTTCATGTTTACGCTGGTTACAAACGTACAATTAATGTTGACTTTCAATCTCCACTTAAAGAAGAGAAGATCTAAACAGAAGAAAAGAAATCAAGTAGACAAGATGATTTAGATTCTCCACTTCTAAACGCTTACTTTTAACTCCGTTCATATATATTCATAATTTTTTGAGTAGTATTGTAAAGGTTCAACTATATTGTTTACGCTGATAAATAATTATGTGGCATTATAATCAAAACAAAAGTTTTAGTTAGTATAATTTAGTTCACTATAATTCAACTTTTAGAAGCCTTGAGAAAAAAGGGCCTTAAGAGATGGAGGCACTGTACTCGTTGCTTACCTTTTCTGTTCGGTCTTAGTCTTGTGAAATTGCTTCCAATTTAGCTTAGTTTCTTGCATATTAAGGGAGTACAAAACACTGAAACAGTACCGGAGTTGATCATTGTTGGGATGCATGAGGGCTATTAAGGGGGGCTTTGAGAAGGGGCCGGGGGGGGGGGGGGGGGGGG
>ONZK01001167.1:17974-41669 GCA_900322385.1 Pharnaceum exiguum | reverse complement strand
TTTTAATCAGCAAGAAAAAGGTACTGGAAGGCTTCAGTGATCCTTGCCCGGGGTTCAACCATTGATCAGTACTGGAAAATCCAGTACTTGAGAAGATTTGGTCACCACATTAGCTTCCTATTCTCGATTGTATGAAACTATGAATACATGATCATCAATTGTTGCCTTGTTGAGTTTCATTAGTAGTTTAGTACATTTCTTAAGTTTAAGGTGCAATTAGATGGAAATTGATTCTCTAATCCTCCGAGACAATTACCCACTACTTTTCCTCTCTATCTCACTAACCTTAATTGAGATACTTTGTTAGATTTAATGAGAAAAGGTACATTTCTACTCACGCATTTTTTACCTGCTGGGTCACTTTAACATTGTTTCAATTAAATTGATCAAATAATGTGATAGACTGATACTAGATCGGGACACCCCTATATGGTAAACTAGGTAAAGTTCCCCGACTTTTTTTGTTCGAGTACACTTAGATGCGGCATATTGTAAAGTGTTGCCATGCTTGTGAATGCAGCACATTGCCAACCTCAGAGGTGATTACTCTGGAAGGTATGGAAGGTATGGCTATTGGCTGTCATGCTTTCTATATTTTACATTTTGCTATTCAGTGATCATCATTCAACTCTTCCCTTTCTGATTGGCAACTTTTTGACAACATCTACAATACAATAGTAATATCCTGATTCTTCTTTAAAGAGTGTTATGATACGAATTTGCTTCTTCCCCATTAGGACCATAATAAGAGGTGAAACATGGCCGTGCTTGTCTTACACTTGCCATATTGTGATTTGCGAATAGAGATAATCCCTTTCTTTCACTTACTATTATGACAGTCATTTGTTAGGTTACACACAGGTCATCTCGGAAACAGCTCTCTTTCGGGTAAGGTTGCGTATCGGACCTCCTCAGTACCCCATCTGAAATGGGATAACACTGGGTTGTTTATTCGTTAGGTTACAAAATGCTAAGGTCACAAGACATAGGCTTTCCCTTGAACCAATCTGCACAAATGTTACTAAGTGAGGTCAAACCTTGTTTGATTGGATGAAAATGGACATTGGTATACATTGCGATATTTGCAGCAGTGGACAGGGAAGCTTAGCTTGAATTTGCCACTTGCTCTAGTTAGGACAAAGCGGGCATCATGATGTTATGTGCACGAAAACGAGTTCGCCTAAAAAAAATGAAGTCAAGGGTCCCCTGTGAGGCTGTGATACTGTCTCTATACTTCATAATAGTGCTCGCCAAGTCATTATATTCGTATCTGGATGTTGCTTAGCCAATAAAGTTTCAAGATGGTGATTAAGAACGAAGTCCAGCAAACACTATTGTAGCTCGCCAAAATAAAAAAGAAGATTGGTAACAGGTATGGAAAAAACGTTCATAGTAAGACATGAGAAAGCTAGACTGTTTGTTAGGTCTCATACTTGTAGAGATCCAACTTTCCCAAAAAAAAATAATCATGTTAATGAGATAAGCACAGCAAACCATAACCCTCGATCAGGGAACCTGTGCAGAAAATCATCAAAACACTTCTATCAGAAGAGTCATTTGCCAACACAGTGATGCCTGAAAACCTCATGTATGCTAAGCTTAACATAACCTCATGTATCAGCCATCAGCTACCTAGCCTACCATAGCTAAGCTAAGCTAAGCTCATACTCCACTCTCCAATCAGCCTTCAAGCACGTTACGCATATCTACTATCGACCATCCACAAGATCTAACTGCGCAAGAAGAAGCTAAGAGCATCACAAGCTTAATGGTGAACCAGAAAGCAGTCAGCAGTCGGACATCCTCATCGTAGAAGCCTTCCACCACCCACAACAACAACAACAACAACAACAACAACAACAACATCTCAGTCTAAATCCCGTCTCTAGGGAGTTTGATGTACGCAGCCTTACCCCGAAAGATCGGGAGACTGATTCCACCACCCACGACCAACATAATTAATCAGAATTCTTTTCACATATATACACCAACATCATGGAGCCTTGTCACTGGAACACTTGTTAATTCAAAGCCAATTTGCAAGCCTCAATAAAAACTATTCATTAGATCCTTGTTCTGTTGTTCACTACTTGTCCATAAATCGTAGAACCAAAGATATTCAAGAAAGTTCACCAATAAAAACGATAATAAAGAATCTGACGAGTGACCATCTTCCTATACACCATATATATAGCCAAGATATATGCTCAGACTTTAATGATACCTATTACGTCAAATCATGACGAACAAAGACTACACGAGTGAAGTTCATGGAGCAGTCTAAAGAGAACTATTATTAACTCTCCAGCACAGCACTACGATGTCTTTATAATGTATGTCGTAAACATATAAGATAACATACCACAAGACCACAACAGTACCTACATATCTCACTCACCTCACCACCTCTGATCTGTATTAGCAAACAGATCCTTACAGCCTCCCAATATTCAGCACAACGCAAAATCAAATGGTGTGATACTAATTTTAGGACATACATCATATAATTGCACCACGAGCTAGAAGTAAACTATTACTAACAAATTCACAAAGAAGAAATGCAGATTGCTAAAATGAAACCATAACTGACCTCCAAGGAGCAGGATCACCACTAGACCACACAGAAAGGATGGATCAGAGCATAATTGATTCTTTAGACAACAGATTATTCAGTCATATATCATCAATGAGTAACACATAAAGTGACTCAATAAGTTAGATTAGATGAGAATGTATAGGGTTCAAAACTGGGGCAAACCCAAGGTGATTAACACTTCTAACCTCGTGCTTTTACATTAAAAACATTATTCTACATTCTATCACTACTTCCACACAGGGTTTTGTGGACTTCAGAACCAAAGTTCCGGGCAAAAGCATACATTTCAAAGTGATTGACAGCATAATCAAATGGAAATTCCCCTAGATTCAGCTTCAAGATACTTACAAATTCTCTCCATAACCTCTCTACCCTTCACACTGTTCTGCAGGAACTTCTCAACACATTTCTGCTCCACCTTCTCAGCCATCGATGCCAGTGCTGATAATGGCTTAATCTTGATGCTAGTCTCCTGCCTGCAAACGGTCCACGCCGTCGGATTCTCCGGATGTGGATCATACCTAATCCTCTCCTCAACCTCAATGAACTTCTGCAGACTGACATTCTTAGTAATCAGCTGCATCGATCGTGTTTGAGCATCGACAACAGTCGATTCAACGCAGTGGCAAATATCCTGGCCGACAATTCTCTTAACAAACCACGGTCCTGGAGCATGAACTGTGAGTGCACGAGTAGTGTAAAGCTTTCCGGTTTCAGTATCCAGCTTCCTGTTTAGAGTATCAACTTCGAGAACGTGAGAGAGAGTGCGCTTATTCTCGGGATCAGCAAACTTCCGCCACGATGCCGATGTCACTCTCTCCCATGGATGCTTATAAACATGCTCTTGCTTGTATGCCTTCACCATAACTTAACTGTCTCCCTAACAATATAAACAACCAAGATCAGAACTTTACTCACCCAATCACTCCAATTACCCTATTTTCTGCACAATTACACTTGATAACACAATCATATTGTATTGTCCCCAACAATATAAACAACCATGATCCAAACTTTACTCACCCAAATACTCAAATTCCCTATTTTTGCACAATTAAACAGGTAACACATTCACAATGTAATGTCCATAGCAATATTGACAACCAAGATCAAAACTCTACTCAACTAAATGTTCCTAACACGTACACCGATAAACAACCAAGATCAAACCTTTAATCCACCAATTGTTCTTAACACAACTACAAACAAACAAGATCCAAACTTTAATCAACATATGTCCTTGTTTTTCTCACAATCAAACATAAAAGTAACAATTGCAGTCAGTAAAACACCATCAAGTGGTAGCATTCATTATTTAAACAAAAAAAAAAGCATCAAAACTAAATCTGCAACAAGTGCTCTATTTTTTGAAAAAAATTCATGGGTACCCATCAAAATATTGTTTCAATCAGTAACATTAGCTTAAAATTCTAACCCAGAGAGAAAAACTTTCCCTTTGATTAATCATCATTGCCAAATAAAATTCCAAAGTTTCTACCTTTCTTTTTCCTTCCAATCTACACCAAAAATTACACATATTTGATACAATGATATACAATAAGACAATTTATTAAAAACCCATGTAGATTTCTACTCACAAAACAATATTCATATGAGAAAATGGAAAAAGGAAAAACAGAAAGCCACCTAAATTGACTAAACAATTGAGACAAATATATAGCATAGTTCAAAACAATGTTGGAATTATAATGAAAAAATGAAATTGATTCATATTCATACCTTGAGGTTAAGAAGGAAGAACGAGGAGGTGGTGGTATAAATAGAAATAGCAAAGTGAGAGAGATCGAAGGAAGAAAGAAAAGGAAGGAGAGAGAATGGAATGGAAGGTGTGATGCTATGCAAATGTTCAAACCCTACGGAGATGGAAATGAAAAATGGGTGTTTTGTTATGTTTTGTTGTTACGAATATGCCCTTGGTTATATGTGATTTGATGTGAAGGTCGCCACGTTGTGGTGGTAGTATATGTATATGTATATGTGTAAGGTTAGGGAGATATTTGACTAGTGACAGTGAAGGTGAGCCGGTGAGGCAAAGGCGGCTTGTGGAGCTATGGTATGTTTCCTTCTATAGTCTATAAGTGGCTTTCCATCCAAGAAAGAAACTTTGGGCCAATCCACAAGGATTCTTTCTCTCTTTTTTGGGCTGCGATTGCAAGTGTCAATGTTCAAAACTTCTGATAGATATTTCATACCAATTTCATGTCTCGATATTTAATAATTTTCTAAAACAAATAAATAAACAAACGGGTAAAGATTTAGGGCTTTCTTTCTCAATTCTAAAAAAACCTCGGAAATAACCTCTCTGTTTTCTAAAACAGTAGTACAGTTGCGTACATCCTGACCCAAACACCCTTATTGAATGGGAATTTACACTTAATTGTTATTGTTGTTGTTTCTCATTATAAAAAACTTATATAGTTCAAGTATAGGAAGATCAGTTCAACTTAACTCTTTTCTTTTAATCACAAGAAGTTGTGATGTTGATATCCAGACGTAATTTTTTTTATACATCGTTGAAAAAATCTAATTACGTAATTTTAATATTGATAGGGTTTAAATAAATGTTCCTTTTGATAGTGAAAAATTGGGACACTAGTATTCAATTGTAATATTAGTTAGTTTTTAGCAAGTAATTTTGTGTCAAAACAATTAGACAATAAGTTCATTTCAGTTTTTAAAAGGTGAAATTTTGCTTATGTGGCTAAAGAGTAAAGACACATGCACCTAATGATGACTTGGCTCCTGATTAAGTTAAACGAGAGCACATAAACCCCAAGTGACTCCCAACTCACCTTATTCCTCTTTTTTTTTCCTTATGTAATTTAACTTATTATGTTGCCACTTCAGCATTAGGCGTATGTTCTTTAGCCACATAAGCAAGCTTTTACCTGAAAACAGCTTTTCGGCCATCATTAATCTGCTCATATGTAAAGTCGAGTAAGTTGGGATTATTTTGAAAAATATGTTAACTTGGGATTATTTTGAGATAATGGCCCCAATTTGAGATTATTCCCATCAATTTTGTCAAAAATAAACTCCACATGCTTATTATGAACACGAATAATAATGTGCACCTATTTCATATATATACAACCACTTTATGTGGGATCACTAATATCCAAAAAGGGAGTTATTAATAAAATAAAATCAGTGAAGCTTCGGTGTCCTATAATAGTGTCTCATGATGTGTACCACTTCAATTTGAACTATCAATGATTATTAATACGATTTTTAGAAAAATTGCATTAACAAATCACAAATTCTTGGGATTAAGGGGTACACAAAATGTCATAACATTGTCGAACACCAAAGCCAAATTACTGATCCATTTTTTTATTATTAGTAGTCCCGTCACATATATTAAATGGATACACACAATATTCTCTACTATGAAATGGCAAAGAAAAGCTCAAATTTTCAATAACCATTTTTATGTCCAAGTAATACTCTCTTTTCCTCCTTAGCTTGCACAAGAAGGGAAGGGAAAAAGAAAAGACGCTGTCTGGCCGGGACTAGTATAAATACGAACCCGTCGTTCATTTTCGCGGGAAACTTATCATCAAGTAGAAAGCCAAGAGTCATCAAGACGCTACAAGGCCCAAACACTGACACACAACAAATAATGCCGCCACGCCAATGCCATCCGCCATTGCCGGCGCGTGATGCCACTCTGTCCGTCCGTCCCTCACTCTGCCAAATATCTTCCATTCTCCGGCGATTAGTGAGGTATAGTTTAGTAACTTACCGTATTAATTAATTACTTAGTTCTGTTTGTCTTAATTAACTATTTTTCATATCTTCCAAATATCGTGTGATCCATTTTACAACTCAATTCAAATTCTTATCCTTTTTTTTTTTATAAATTCGAGTCGGAATTTACAATCTAGGGTTATTTTGAATTGGAATTGAACATATTTATTACTCATATCATTTTCAGTTTTCATTCATTTTAGTTTTTTGTTTTCCAGTTCAATTTAGTATTTTTCAGTGTAGTTTTAGCTATTATTTTATTTTAACTGCGTTCTTTTTTTTTTTCTCAGTTCAGTTCAGTTTTTCCGGTTAGGCTCTTACAGAGGAACAAAATAATCATCTTTTAACTGCCATTTAATTGATTTTAGGACGGAACCTCTCTAGGCACAGTCTGTCAATTTCAACAATTATGTTATTGTTGTTTTGGCACTTTAGGCTGAGAAATTGACATATTGTGTTACTGTAGTAAAACACTAATATTCTAGTAAAATTGCCATTCACATTTTTGAAGTGAGACATTGAGGCTTGACTAGCTTTAGCCGAGGATCGGACTTGGTGTACTCGGATATTAAGTCGCCTACCCCTTGATTGATTGATAGCATATGAAATTTTCAGGGAGAAGTGAGCCTTGTGAATTGTGATTATACCTTGCTGGTTTTGCGAAAGCCAACTCTAGGAAATTGTTTAGCGTCGCAGTTATGATGTTAGCAACGACAGCCTTTGTGTTGGGATGCAGTGTTTGGCATCTTAGGTTTCTAACCATGACCCTTGAGTGCATTTCTGCAAAGCTCGAAGACGTTGTTCTTGATAGTTAAGTTTCTGTTTCTGCTTGTGCACTTGTATATCTATCTAGTATCTGATATGGAATTGGTGCCAGTCAAGTATAAATTATATTAGAAGCGTTGTCCGAATGATGTGCTTTTGATTTTGGGGCGTTAGTTGAGCTATCTTGTTTTAGTTTCAATTCCCGGAGGTAGTTCTTGTCAGTCGTATTCAGAAACACGGTGATGAAGGCCTCAAGGCTGCGTGCCTCTTCAAAAGCTTATGATATGTAAATCATACTGTAATAAAGAAGAAGGTTTAAACTGTCTACTTGTGAGGAATGTTTGATTTTAGTCTGCTTATAATGTTGAAGGTGGGAAAAGTGAATAGATGAGATGCTAGGCTAGATTTTATTAGATCTACTTGCATGATCATTTTCTGTACTGTTGTTTTATTTGGCTCTTGGACTGAAATTACAGTTGACATGTAATGATGATGTAATGCCATCAGTATTGTGGAGCGCTGGATGGTTTTCGTCTTGTTGAGAACCAGCATTCAATACGGTGAGCTGCCTTCAACTGGACAATGAAGAAAGTTGATATTGTATTTGTATGCAAGGGTGAGAAAGGATTCCAGCACATGCTGGAGCTGCTGATCAAGAAGATATGTGTTAGGAGTAGAAGAGATCAAAATGACTCTAATGACACTGTCAAACTTATGAGAATCTTTCCGAATCAGTGGCAAGTACTGAAATCAAAGGTGCGGCTTCCCTTTCAGAACTATATTCGACTAACTAAATTTGGTAGCATGAGTCTGACAATATTGCATTTTTGGCAATCGAAGTGCCATGCATGTAATTGATGTTAAAATCTTCATGACTGAAAGCTGCTTTCTGGACTGCTCAATTTGCTGCAGCAGGCGCGATTGTTCCTATAGACTTCCTCATATGGATTACATGATGCTAATTTCAGGTTTCTTGGCAGTCCAAAAATTACAGTAGTAGCTTTTGGTAAAGAATGTGAAGCCCAATGTTTATCCCGAAGGACTGATTAAGGAATAGCTGAGCAGTCACACAATCACACAAACTTAAACCAAGTCGATCAAGCATTCATCTACCCTCACTTTAAAGGATAGCTACCGACTCTGGTATGTTTTACTACTAAAGTATCAGGGCAATTCACTACATACCTTGCCCAACTTTTTTACCAATCCATTTAATGTTTACGCTGCTGGGAGTTATACTTTCAGATTTATCTCGAAATGGAGAGTACCTTTAGTATTTTTGCATGCCGAAGTGTTGTCCTTTTTTAGGCTTTAGTGGGTTCTCAGTAAGTGGCATCAGAAAACACTTCGAGCACTTCATGACTTTAGACTAGACCTTCATCAAGTGAACTTGACTTTCCTGTTTCTTTGCATGTGTGTATGTATCTTGGTTTGATTTGGGTCAAGACATTAGATTAGAATCACTTTTATCTGTTTTCTATTAGTTGCTTTGTTTACTTCCTATATTTTCCTTCTTTATTTATTTATTTCTTGATAAAGAATGAGACATAGAAATGTCTTTCGTTGGTCTATCAGTATTGACAACTCAATAATAAGGTGTTCAAGAGGTCCAGCTATACAAAGACAGGGTTCAGCTTTGTCTTAAGCTGTTGCTATCGATTTATCCACTGACTAAAGTGGTGGGCTTGGCCTCTTAACCACAAGGTCTTGACAAAGTTGGAATTTATTTGGTGCGTTGCTACAATAAAACAATTAACGGAGGCAACAATGCTTATCATAAGAATAATGTGAGGTTTGCTGGCCACTGTGCACCGATAAGCTGGATGCCTTGGCCAATAAGAAGTTAGAGCTTCATTCTTAAGGTCTACGAAAAAAATAAAATAAAATTTATGATAATATTCCTTCATGTGATTGAAGGAGTGTGTTTAGGTTGATTATGCCGAATTAAACTGGGATCATATTCTGATTACTTGACCAAAGATATGTCTCTCCTTGATCTATCCAACCGGACAATTCCATCTGGCATACAGGTATTTCAGTCCTCAAGAGCTCTTCTTTCAGAAGTTTCTGTGGATTGAAATGTTGTAAAGGAAAGTCTGTTTACATTGTGGTAAAGATGCATAACATATGTTTAGGCTGCTTATGTGGTCCTTTTTTCCCCTACGACCACTGAGACACTGGTTACATATTTAAGTATCTCCTTTAAGGCTTTAAGCCGTAGCATAGATATTTTCAGGTTAATGTATTAGAAGACAAGGTTCTTTAAGTCTGCAATAATACAAAACTAATTCTTGCTTCTCAGTAATGAGTGACTTGCAGCTCTGAGAGAAGTGACATAAGTCAAATTTAGATTGTCTATACACCATCAGGATTGATGTCCTTTTTTCAGATTTGTTCCAATTATGCTCAGGTGGAGTTGCCTTAAACGGTAGAAACTGACTATTCTTAGATATAAATGTCACATTTGTACAGACTTACACTTCACTGCTGAAGTCGCTGTGGTGACAGTGTTGGCCATTGGGAACTGTTCTAGCTGTTAAGCAATCTCAAGAATTTGGGTAGTTTTTGTTTGTGCATCGGTGGGTATCAGTGGATCCTCAGGCGCTTCTCTGCTAACTATGTAGTATTCTACTGCTATTGCTCTGATGAATGCTCAGAAGTAGATGTTTTATTATGCAATTACCTTCTGGAAAGATTGGAACAAACATAAGGCTAAGTGTCTTTCAATTTCAGTTTATTGATGCATTATTTTGTAGAACTTTGGGGGGTCTTTTCTCCCTGATCTATGTTCCGGTTCTGTTACTTAGTGATTTTAGAACACATTTTGTTAATTGCACTTTGGTGGAAACAAGACAATGCCATGCACATGCCATGCAGATATTCCACTATTAATAATACTAAACAAACACTGAAGTCTCTCTTTCTTATAGGGTTCTATGGATATTGAGAAGCTAACACCATTTTCATGGGATTGTTGATGAGGGAAACTTTAATCTATGCTCTATGGGGCCTCTAAATGCTGATTTTGCATTCGTTACTACCATAGATGCCCACATTCATTTCTTAGGAGTACCTCTAGCTGTTTTTGCTAATATGTTCCATGTAATTAAATGACATATCGTCCTCTTCAAGTTGCTGTATCTTGAAATCTGTAGATTTCTGTACTTTAAATAAGTGGTATTGCCACTCTACTGAACACGAGTGGGTCACGTGCTACTCGACATTATGCTCGAATA
Organism: Pharnaceum exiguum; assembly: GCA_900322385.1. NCBI lineage: Eukaryota > Viridiplantae > Streptophyta > Magnoliopsida > Caryophyllales > Molluginaceae > Pharnaceum > Pharnaceum exiguum. The sequence goes on along the minus strand of ONZK01001167.1, from coordinate 31,301 downwards.
CAGAGTTTCACAATTCGTAACCATTAATCAAGACGCTGAAATAGTTGCTGCATATTATGCTAATGTTTGTTATATGCTGGATGCACATGACTGTTGATGCAGATCTTCTTGAACCTGGCATAGTGAAAATTCATAGATTAGTTACGAAGAACTGATTTGATTTGTCCCATTTTGATCGAGTAATGATTGCGGCACCAACACTTGCTCATAGCTGAGTTGATTATCTTACTGATCAAATTATTCATTAAGTTTGCGCAAAATTTACGTCTTAGTAGTTTCTGTCCAGTTGACAAGGTGATCTACAGGTTTTGTCAAGATAACAGTGGATACCATTTTTTAACTTGGATGTTTTTATTTGGCATTTTCAATTTGGCTAAATTTTCAATTTTCAACTAAATTAGCTGATTATGATGAATTACTTATGATTCCACTGGTTCATCGCTATCAACAGGTTCTGTTTGATAATAAGTTTACAGTATGTTTTGGAACTAAGTAACAGGCAATCGTGATGCTGTATGATCTTTTGCAAAGAGGTTAGTTATGTTCTTTTTTTCTTCTTCTTCCACTTTAAATGTCGTTTTTGGATTCTTGTCTCACTTAAGTGCTATATTGCAGACTTGCAGTACAGCGGAAAATGTAGTGACTGTTAGGTTGCTAGGCAACTGAAGCATCAGCTGTCAGCCTGTTACATGAAGCAGAATACTGAATTTATCAAGGTGATTGTTTTGTGACATGACGTAATTTGATGAGAAGAATTTACTGTATGATTTTAGGTTCACTGTTGCATTTTGGCACTGGTTTGATCACAGGACCAGCGTTTTCTTTCTGGCCTGTCTCGATTGATGAAATGTATGCTGCTCTCTGTTTAAGGTAACATTGTTTACTTGACCACTTTTAATTTAACTGACTGAAAGCTTCCTGAATAGTGAGGACTGAAATACTGAATGGAGGGAGAAATTTTGCACTCCTCGGTGACGTTTCTGCACTTCACCAGGTACCACGCATGAATAAATTTGTTCCGGCAAGGAGAGCACTACATCTTTCAAATAGTGTTCATAACAATCAGCACTTAGCTGACAAAAAAAACTTCAATCACTTTGACAACCTAACTACAGGTGAATAATGTCTAGCCAAAAATAGAGATCCTTTTCTAAAGACTCCATAATATAACGATTCAGTTAGCATGATCTTGAAATACCTCTTTGAACTTTTAAGTTAGCTTCATTTCATGGTCTTTCACCATGTCTTTGGTAGTTTGGTACACTCGGTGTAGACTATATATCGGGTGACTAATAGTATTGAAATAGTAGAACAAACAATAGAGGTACTAATTTTTACTAGTATTTAAGCAGGACATGTAATTTGAGGGATAGACCTGGCCTAACCCTAACCTTAAACTTAGTATCAGGCTATCAGCACACCAGTAGTGCAAGCAGTGAATAATTGTAAAATATTCCTAAAGCTAGAGACAGAGTTTCTTCTTATACTTGACCTTTTTGGCTTTTTGATGGTAAGGTCACATTTCGAGGCGACACGAGCACTTCACATCCCCGGCGTTTCCTCCCACCCACCTCCTCCTCACTTCTCTCTCTCTCCTCTGGATTCTCGTGAGCTATCTTTCCAATGATGCCCTCTTATGTTTAGCACAATTTCAAAGCTGTCCCTCAATGCAAGTTCCGATAGGTTAGTTGTATGCTTGCATGCTACTGTATAAATTTTTAAATGAAGTTGCTAATAGGAATATAATATACTACAGTCTATAAAAGAAAAAGGGATTAACATTGATAGAATGACTGTACATTACACCGACGAGTATAACAAACTCGAAGTCTACAATGTCTTTGCTAACTGCTAAGCATATGCATTATGTGCGCTTGTTGATGTTATTAGCATATGCATAGTTTAAGATGATAACTCAAATTTCTGAGCCAATGTCAATGAGTAAGACTGATGAAATCAAGTGTTAAGTACACTCATAAATCATGGTGCCAAGCCATCTTATACTTCTCAAAAAAAGTAGTGTACTAAACGTCTAAAACTTCTAGCATTACGGTGCATGCCATCAATCATGGTGAAACTTGAAAGTCTAATGTTTAGTCTGAGACGGTCATTTGTGTAAATCGAAGTGAATACTAACTTTAGTTCGCTTCGTTTCTGATCATAACGTTGAAATATTAACTGGAAGTATCAGAATCACGACATAAAAACATCATTTTTAAAGTTGCTTAAAATGAGATTTGAACGTTAAGGTACATCACTAATACTAAAGGTTCAAGGTATATCAGTGTCGATTTTTTTTCCCACCATACTTCGTTCCCCCCTTCCCTTCATTTTTTTCTCCTTGGTGTAGTTAAGTGGTATCTTAGCTAGTTTTTCAAAATGGCCATGGTTTCCAGCTGGATAGCTGACAAGTGTTACCTATGCTTTGATCGTCATTTACACTCAAAAGAAAATTTGAAAAAAGAAAGTAAAAACGTCAAAGGGCGTGGCTTTGTGATTAATTGCTTGACTTGTCCGCTGGATGGGTGGCTAATCCCCATGGTCTTTGAAATACTGTACAAGTTCATCACTCGCCACAATTTCCCAAAACCATAGGAAACGAGAGGAATAAGAGTGGAAGGGAGATAGTTTGCGAACTAATTAACTTTTTTGAACGTTGGACTGCTATTAGTATCTATCTTAACGTTGGCTGTTTAGTGCTAACTACATTTCAAAATTAAAGGTAGTTCGCTCGTCTGCAAACTGCAGATATATGTAGCATACCAACAGGGATATTTTGGGCTTCCAATGGTGAAATAGAAGCAAGCTAAGAAAGAGAGACTGGTAGCGAGAGAGTGGGGTTGTTGCCTCCCTAAAGAGGTGCAATTCAGTCAAACACACCACATCTTTTTATATATATTACATGCTTCTCCCTGCAAGAACTTGGCGGTAACTGTGCATATCAGAGCAGAGAACTGGCAGGTGATTAAAACTCATTTTTTCCTTCTCTAATTTTTAATTAACACGATACATATATAAAGCTAGTAGGATACTATAATGATCTACCCATGCCCCTTTGCATGTAAAGATATTTCCTTTTACGTTTAGTTTCCATAATTCTTGCATTGTAGCGCTAGGGTAACATTGTTTACTTGACGGTATAATGGTATTGTTGTGGATTCTCATTCACAATCAAGCATTTCCGATTTGATGTACTTGTTCAGCGCAGTAGGATGAATTGACTGGAAGATTCATGGTCTAATTAAAAAAAGTGTCTCATAGAATTATGTCAGACCTGACACGGATATTCAGAGTCAGTTCCAAGGACCCTTAAACTATGGGTTCTTTTCTTAGTTTTTGCGGCATTACTGTTAAATATACTAGCTAGGAACAAACCACTGCTTATACTTTGCATCTTCGCATGCATGTAGCCTTTCAGCTTATAGAAAACGGATTTATTTAAGAAAGCTTGATCAACAGATCTAGCTGCGTTGCGTAAAGTCTCTTTTACGTCGTTGGTATACTGTATTCGAAGAATAATCGAATTCTTACAGAGAATTTAACTGTTAGTGTGATACACATAAATATATTTTGGTTTAGTATGACTCTGCAGTTCTGTTTATTGATTAGAGAGCCTGCTGATAATTCAAAAACAATATCATTTCATCGTTTAATTCAGGCAGTCATGCCTATATATATCTCCTGTAATTAACAGCTCTACGATTACATGAGTATAATTAAGTTAGAACTTTTTTGATGCAGAAACTCTATTGCTTTGTACATTTTTATTTTGACAGCGGTGTACATATAGTCTTGAAATAAACCATGGGAGTCAGTTACATTGAAAATTAACAGTTTGTAGATAGATGTATGTGTTTAATTTAACTTAATTAGTGGCTAGCCAGTAGCCACCACATAGGATAGGAGAAAGAGGGGGGCAAAATGACATGTAGCTATGATACGATATTCCTAAGATGGTGTGGGGGCATAAAGATTAAAGAGGATTGGAGCTTGTAGCTGTAAGAGACATGCATGCATTGGATTCTTAATAATTTAGCACAACCTTACTTAATAACAATATTTCTAATTAATTAATTAAGTTTAATTTTAAAAAATCAGTGTTTCACCTTTGACGATCGCGGATTTCGATTAAGCAGTCAACAGATTTCCAACTTGGGAAAACCAAAACGAAATCCTGTCAACTTTCTTAAAATCTCCCTGAATAATGAACTATTTTTGGTCATATATAATTCTTTTTTATTTCCTCTTTTCCGCAAGGGGAACAATTGCTTGGTGAGAGAGTGAAATTCACTCTTTTCTTGCAGTCCTTTGAACATTTAATATGTCGGGGAAGATTAGTTTACAACTGAAAATTGGATTGTCCGTACGCACACATCTTAAATCCATGCAAGGCACTCGGGGATCTACAATTTTGGCCTTAGGTGTAGGTGCCCTACTCGTAAGATCTTTCCTAAATGCCTACATGGTCCCTAATTAGATTGGTCTTAGTAAACACTAATTAGTATGCATATGCCCTAATATGTGCGAGATATAGTGATAGTACTTACTAAGGTCTAAGAACTTGTTTTTGTCACAATATTGCACGCTTGAAGCCTTGAAATAAGAACTTGCACTCCTCATTCGTGAAAACCTCAACCAAGCTGGTAATAAGAAAACTTCGTGTCTGCTGTTACGTTTTTATTTTGTGGTTGATAAGTACTTCATATTGTTTGCTTTGTTGAACTTGTGATGTAAAGTGAAATTAATTTTTTTAGCCTATCATTTCATTCTTTACAATGAGAGAATTCGATGGTGTTTGGTCAATATTCACTTTAAAAGTGATTTTATTTTGTAACTTTCTTATTGCCTTCCTCCTCCACGACATAAAAGCTCTGAAAAACCCTTACATGATGATTAAAAGCAAAAGTCCTAATTTGATTCTTCTTGTGATCGATCATTTTGAAGAATAATTTAAAACTCAATTTGACGATGATGGAAAAGGGTGGAGAATGTGCACGCATAATATACAAAAGCATTCTAGAATGAATGTTTGCCAAACACTCTCTTAGTATATATTTGAACTTAGCTTGTCCCTTCGCAATTAGTTCAATTCAGTCAAATGGAATTCTTGCATCCACTCTAATGGCACAAGTCCAAAATGACACCGTCTAGAAACAGAGGACAAAAGAAAAAATTTACCATTTTCTCCTTTAAATGGACAGTGTGTTATGCGTACAAGATGTATGTCCAAGAGGAAAAATGAAGAGATCTTTTAGAGGTGAAGGTCGGTTACTTTACGTAGACAGTATTAGTTTGAGATAGGGGGAGAGAGTATTTACAGTGTGGTGGGAATGCTGGGCTTTGGGGGGTCATTGAATACACACAACGAGGTTTCGGGAGTTCCAACACTTCATCAAGTGGCTTATTCTAGTCTTCCTTCTCCTCCCCACAGAGGAGAGATATTGGACTCCTGCTTAAGGTTGGAACTTAGCTTGGAAATGGGTTGGAGTTTTCCAGTTGGAGTTTGTAGGTTTGTCTTAATACATAAAAAGGAGACTGATACATAACTGATGAGGTGGACCCTTAAGACATTTAGCAGCAAGACACGAGTGTCTCTTCAATTTATTATTCGTTCATTACACAATATTCTTTGGATAGATAACATTTGTTTTTGTTGATCACAACCTCTCTTATTAATATAGCTTAGCTTTGGAATGTGAGTACTTGATCAGAACTTAGACCAGCAAAAAAGAAGGAAAAATTGAGAACTATTCCTGCTGCTCCTACTCTTACTATTGGTATTGCAAAAAAACCCTCTGTCCTTGAAACTTTGAACACTTTAATTAGATCCTTCCATGGATATATGTGTTGGTCTCTCTCTCTTTCACAAAGCATATTTAGTAGCATGCATCTTTCTTTACACTTCTCTTTTCCTCTCTCCCTCCTCCCTCTCTATCTTCTAGTTGCCTCATTCTAAAGAGAGTGGAGTGAGTGGAGTAGAGTTATATCAGCACAAACCCTAGTTTTGTTTTTGTTGGTAATGAATATGTTGCCACTCATAACACATGTGCTACTACTTAAACCTTGTTCTAGCTAGGGCTAGCTCTTTGTTCTACTTTCCATTTTATAGCTGATCTTGTGAAATGTTTGCTATATATGCAGGAGGTTTTGCTTGCTTATTGATGGGTTAAAGTTACCTTAGAGCAAAAATAGTATATCATCATATAGTGAAGTGGATCAAGAGTTAGATGGGATCAATGAACTCAAATAACTGGTTATCCTTCCCCCTCTCTCCTACTCATGCTTCACTCCCAGCACATCTTCAAACTACAGAGGACACACAGAACCATCAGCAGTTCTCTTTAGGTTTAGTCAGTGACCACATTGACAACCCTTTCCAGCAAGCTCAAGGTAAGTTTCTTATCAACTATTAATCTCTAATACTACCAAGCAGCCAAGGTTCATTTTAGCTCATATACTATCAAAACTAGGCTATCCTTTCATATGATATGGATAAACATGTGTCTTTGTATCACAATCTTCTGGAGAATTAGGTGAATTTCTTGTCATATTTCTACTCCTGCCGTTGTTTGTTTTCTCTTTCATTGGCATAATCTTTCTCATTTTCATCCCGTAACCTGTAACTAGACATAGCTACAGCTAGAACAAATGTCAATTTTTCAGGTTGCTAAGCACGGTCTATATTTTATGTGCCACTAGCTATCTGATTTTCATGTACCTCGTGGATGCATTCATAATGTTTAGGACAGCTCAATGAATCTTTTTGTTTTTTCTTACTCATTTTTCCTTACAGAATGGAACATGATCAATTCTGGAAGCGATGAGGTCCCCAAGATAGCGGATTTCCTAGGTGTGGGAAATTCGGATAGCCACCATTCTTCGGACCTCACGGCCTTCAATGACATTGGTCAGTCGGGTAGTGAAACAGACTATCTCTTCTCAGGAAATAGCCTGTTGGCAATGCAAAACACAGTGGCAAGTAATAGTACAGACAGCCCCTACGAGTTGCAGGAGAATGCAAATAGCTTAGAGTCACTAACGCTATCCATGGGTAGCAGTGGCAATAAGCAGCAAAATTCAAGCACTAACAATTGTGACAACAGTGATAGCACTGCTAGTGGAGCTGCTTCAACTGGCACTACCGCGACCACCGCCGTTACTCCCGTGGTTGAAGCTGCTACTCCTCGACGAGCTTTGGACACTTTTGGACAACGGACGTCCATTTATAGGGGTGTTACAAGGTAATCTAGTTTTAGGTTATGATTTTATGATTTCAAACACATATATACATCCCATGTTGCAATTTATATATGTTTTATAAACATGCATTATGGTTTAATCAACTAATTGTGAGTGGCGATTGTAACCAGGCATAGATGGACCGGAAGGTATGAAGCTCACCTGTGGGATAATAGCTGTAGGAGAGAAGGGCAGTCGAGAAAGGGTCGCCAAGGTGTACTTTCCGTGTTTTATTTGTTGTTTCTTCCCATTAAAAAATAATAATGTGTGAGGAAAGACTATCTATCTTTCAGATGTAGATTTTGACCTTGTTCTAAATCTTAGTAAACCAGTGTGGTGTTGTTTTGCATTGTTTAACCATTTTATGAATATCGAACCTTGTTGTTGACTGCTTTTTGTTTTGTTCTCATCACGATGTTGCGGCTGTTTTTCTTCACACTATTCAACTCGTGCAGTTTATCTTGGTGAGTACAGACCTCCATAACGGGACTCTTCCATTTCTTAAATACTCTATTTTATTTCTGGCTAATTCCTGACAATTTAATCGTAAATCTATTCACTGATGTAATTAAATTAAACTTGTGTCCCATTTTCAGGAGGATATGACAAGGAAGAAAAAGCTGCTAGGGCTTATGATCTTGCTGCAGTCAAATACTGGGGAACTTCGACCACTACTAATTTTCCAGTTGAGTCTCGTTCACTACAAGAATATGCAAAACCCTTGCGCCTAGTAGATCACTTTTTTTTAATAATATATCAGCCAAAAAAAGAGTAAAAACTTACAAAGTAATATGTCTTTCGTTCTTCTGTATGTAGATAAGCAACTATGAGAAAGAAGTAGAAGAGATGAAGCACATGACCAGACAAGAGTTTGTTGCCGCCATCAGAAGGTATTTACATTGTATTAGTAACTCGGCCTTATCGCAGTTGGAAATAGTCATTTCAATACAATCAGATGATCAACTTGATGCAACTATTGAAAATATACAAATTAACAACACGCCTCAATCAACTTTCAGGAAGAGTAGTGGCTTCTCTAGGGGTGCATCCATCTACCGTGGTGTAACACGGCATCACCAACATGGACGATGGCAAGCAAGGATTGGAAGGGTAGCAGGAAACAAAGATCTTTACCTTGGAACATTCAGTAAGTTACTCATGCATTATATATACTAGTATATTCGCCAAAATCAAGACTTAAATGTTGGTTACGAACCTGAGCCTATTAATCTTGATAGCCAACACCACATAGAATAAATGGGTTCAACTATAAATAATAATCAATTTTAATACGGCAAGAAATTATGAAACTTTATCTCCAGGCACTGAGGAAGAAGCCGCTGAAGCTTATGACATAGCAGCCATCAAGTTTCGAGGTCTGAATGCTGTGACCAATTTCGACATGAGCCGCTATGATGTCAAGGCCATCCTTGAGAGCAGCACACTCCCGATAGGAGGAGGAGCTGCCAAACGCTTAAAAGAAGCTCAAGCCCTAGAATCATCTAGAAAGAGGGAAGAAATGCTTGCCCTAAGCAATGTAAGCAGTTTCCAGTATGGCTCAAGCTCTGGTACGCGATACGCGGCCACAGCAACTGCCTATCCTTTGCTTCCATACCACCAAGACCAAGCACAGCCCTTGTTAACCCTACAGAACAACCAAGAGAGCACTCTATCACTCTCGCCTTACTCCCAAGAGGCCCAATTCTTGCAGTTGTATCAACAGTCAAGCTACGCAAATGCTGGAAATATGTACAACAGTTACCTCCAAAGTAACCCTAATATGCTTCATGGCCTTATGAGCATGGGCTCTAGTTCTTCCGGAGTTATTGATGGTACTAACAATAATGGGAGTTCAAGTGGAAGCTATAGCGGTGGAGGATACAATGGCATGGGTTCGACATTGACTGCGAGCACGGCTGTGGGGTCTGGTGACCAACAGGCAGAGCCATTATCTATGGTGAAGGTCGATTATGATAACATGACATCTAATGGTGGCGGTGGCTACAGTGGATGGTCATCAGATTCAGTCCAGGGACCCAATACCGGGGTTTTTACCATGTGGAATGAATGAAATTTTCTTCGAACTCATTATGTTGCTGGACGTGAAGATGGATGAGAGGTGATAAAATTGGATGGTTTATGTAGGAAAGGGTCGTAGGGTACAATTTTAATTTGCCTTCTTGTTTCAAGTTTATGTTCTTTGTTTTTGTCAAGCGGATGGACGAGTTCATTTTGAATGGGAAATATAATCTCAATTAGAGAAAGTAATGCTCAATTTTGCGGATCGAATTCTTATGTATTTGAATTTGACTTTCTTAGTGAAGTTGAACTTGGAACGAAATCCGCTTTTTCAAGAACTTGATGAACGAAATCGCTTCGGAATTGAAAAAAAATGGTGCTCTTTAGTTTGAAAAAAATTTCTTAAGGCAATTAGCTCCGTTTAACATCATCTGTCATCAACTCAAGACATTATTATTATAATAACCATTTTTACTACTACCTATTCCTGTATGAAGGTTTTTAGGAAATTAAATGAAATGCATTTTTAAAAATACATTCACACAATGTATAAGTACAATTTCCTTTTTAGATGGCCGGGGAGAAAAACTAGAAAAGAACATAAACAATTTAAAATGCACCAAAGTTTTTAACTTTTTAATATTATTGCTCTTTGACCTCATTACCAATGGTGTACTCGTAGGACTTCCCTGAGTTACTCTATTGATTATGGCATCTGTCATTTCTTTCTTAATCAATCAAATACAGAAGTTTGTGTAAAACAAATTTATATACACGATCCGATACAAAAGTTTGTGTAAAAAAATGTTATTATGAAATGTGAGATTTAATTTACAAGAACTTTTAAGAAAGTAATATTGAAAATGATTATACAATTCAAATATAATCAACAATATCTTGAGGAAAACCAATCAGTAAGCCCAAATAATTCAACTAATTTGTCCTTTGTCCTCCATAAAAACTAACAAATAATGATATCCCAATAAATATTTTACTGCTATGCTTAAACAGGCTTATCAGTCGAGTCTTGAAGAGTATCACGGAATGTCTTATTAACGCCCCTAATAAGGGACAACGTGAAAGCCATTACGTACAATTTACAAGGACATACATGAGGGCGAATGAGATCCCCTTATAACCATAGATGGCAACCCCCCACCCCTCTTTGGATCAGGATTAACCTGGATACCTAGCTCTTTCTTTTCCTCAAACAACATATATAATAGCGTTGTCTTGAGTTATGTACGTGGCAAGGTCCCAACAGGTTGATTAATTCACATGTAAAGAAGGATGGGTAATTTCAGCACTTTTATGGCTGAACTTCTGGCCAGATACAAGGGAAGCTTCAAGAAGGATCAAGGATAACAACATGAGTATATAATTTGGTGGGAATCATGCATGAAGTAGGCTAAATCGGCTAGCTAGCTTCTCTTCGACATTCGACTCTAACAAATAACAATGTTCATGTCTCAACTCTCAAACGATAATCTTTGTAACGGTTATTCTGCGAGTACGATCGAACATATGTGATTTTTATATAATTTTGTGGACAACTTGTGATGGTGAAATAAGTCAATAACATTGCTTGCCTTCACAATGTGCCGGTACTTTTTCGTCATGCGGATAGGCGGCGGAAGCTTCACGTATAGTTCCATTCAGTTAATATAATGTAATTGAGTTCAAAAGTAAGGTCCATTGGGGATATTTCGATCATATTTATCATTGCAAAGAAAAGTTAGTACGAAGTAGAATCCAATCTGATAGAGCTCCCTTTTGCACTTTGGGATTTTTGTTCATGCTATATTTCGATCACAATCGTTATTAAATACGATTCTAATGACTGTAATGAGTTCCTGACTTGTCCGGGCTTGAGGCTTCCCTTATCGTATGACTGTATGAGCTTGCTAAAATGACCAGCAGGCCGCCAGAGTGAGTTGAAAACATTTACGTTTTTTAACGGGTTGGGCCTAAATTACGCAATCGATCGACTCCCATAGTCCCATCATCCCATGTATTGGAAGTTTGGGACATTTCGCTTTCTACTGTGTTATGTAAAGTTGTAAACAACCCACAATCCATATGCAAATTGCGATGGCAGCGGGCGTACCGCGTACATATATTTTTTGAACGACATGCCAGTGCCAATTGCCATCTACCATGAATCACGTTAAAGTACTGTATATTATTGATGCATAAATAAAAGAAACGAAACAAAAGTAAGAACAAATAGATTCCTTTCAAAGGAAGAGGATAAAATGATAGTTGAAGATTTAACATTAAACAAGCTGCAACTGTCGCAAATATCTGGCCGGCAAGTTGAACCATTCGGTAGTGATTTGTTCTCCTAAATCATAACCCCAATATTTGACCCTTCTTCTTTAATTTTTGATAGAAACATTTGGCCCTTCTTGACGCCACCGTACTAGCCTTGTTACTGCTGCATGATACTAGTTAAATTGGACGGAATTACAATGAACTAAACGGAAATTCTTCAAAAAGAAAGAGCTTGAATATAAATAAAGTTACTAACTAAATTGACCTACAGGATAAATATTGAAGAGCTCCCAAATTGTACTAGTGAAAATGACAGTAATCTAAATCCTTTTCGACCAACGGCATATAGATTTTTATGACATCTTTGAGACGTGTCTACTAAAACAAAATGGGATTGTTGATCTCTAGTTGGTTGCCAATTGGTTCATACTCCCCTATAACTAACAAACATATCAAAATGGGAATCACTTGTAGAAAACACTTTCTGAGATTGATAGTATTACTCCGTAGATTTTAAGGTATTCCAAACTTCTATTAAACTGTTTCGGTTATGTGTATTTGTACAAGCAAAAATTATTTTCAAACATAAACTAAAGATTATTCCTATCAATTTTACCTTAGGTAAAAGAAGTTAGAAATAGTGGTCCGTTAACGGCAAAAATTTCAAACTAATGTCACTGTGAAAAGCCGTTTTTTTCGTTTAGTCCGTGTTGTTCAACACTTCTTACCAATTGTTCCGAGGTAATACATCCAATGTCAACCAGGGCACTATAGACGATGGAGTTGAAAGGAATTGAATAGATTAAGAGAAGTTAGTGATTTTCAGAGAGAAGGATATGATTCAAATAGAGCGAGCTGATTTTCAGATTGGGTGGGTAGCTCAGTCAAAGTCGGTTATAGTGGTTAAAGTCGGTCTAATTCAGTGAAAGTCGGCCTAAGTCGGTGAAATTATGTCTAAATCGGATAATTTGGTCTAATTTGTCGTGAATTCGCCAAGATAAGTCGGTGAAATTCGATCATAGTCGGTTGATAATTCGGTCAAAGTCAGCTCAATTCAATCTATATAAACTGTTACAAAGTGAGCTGAGCGCGAGCTACTTAAGATTTTTCAATTCAATTCGATCCTTAGTTAGCTCGAAGTCGGCTCAAATCGCCTCGTGGCCAGATCTAGCACTCACTAAACAAAATTCATATGGCAAAAAAAACTTTCCCAATGTAAGCAGATACATTATAAATTTATGACATTATGTATAGGATCCTGGGGAGCACAATTGCACAAGCACGCCAACTAGCCATCCACAACGAATAAGGCAACTACAGATGATAAAATAAACACATAATGTCCCGTACTTGTGGTCCTCAATTGTCATCAAAGTTGCCATCAATCTTTTTCATAAGAAAGAAAAAACAAATACAGTCATACATGATCCATCCAATGTTCCATCCATTCATCCTCCTCCCATCCAACTCAACATTAATAAATCATTCCACATATCATATTCAATTCCACCCCACAATTTTTAAATAAAAAGTGTAGATACCAGCCGGCCAATCAAGTAGACAAGTAGCACAATACATGTATGAATTATGATGATAATTGTTCACCCTACTTTTTCCTCCAACTTGATACCTTTTAATTTAGTCAAATTTAATTTAAAATTTTTCACGCATAAAAAAATAAATTTAAACTTTTATATTTTAATTATATTTTACTTTTGAGGATTTACACCCTTCAATAATATCTTAAATAATTTCAATACATCTTATTTCAAAAAAAAAAAACAATTTTCTTAAG
>ONZK01001166.1:91021-103210 GCA_900322385.1 Pharnaceum exiguum | reverse complement strand
CGGGTCTGTTTTGGGTTCGGGCCTATTTTCCCGGGTTAAGACCCTAAAAAAATCGGTCGGGTCGGGTCATCGGGCCGGGTCAGTTTTTGACAGATCTAGCTGCTATCATGCATTACTAATTTAGTACCAACGTACACAACATGAGCTTCTCTGGCCTTGTTAATAATTAGTGATCTGAAACGAACTAGCATATATGAAGAACCAAATTAAGTTTTTTGTATTCAATTTCAAGGAAATAAAAGAAGACCAAGTTCTTTTGATTATTTTTTTTCCAATTTAAGACAGTTCAATTAAACTCAAAACAACCATGTTCTATTTTGTTAAGCTCATACCTTGAAAGCGTATTAATATAAGTTTTCACACCAAATTTATAATAATTTGTTTAAAATTTTAAAAATATTTCATTTTATGTTTCATAAAAGCTCATTATTGTCGATGTATGATAAACAATTGACTTATTAAATCAGTTCGACTCAAAACCATTTTATTAAGTACAATTGGTCCAATAAATTGAAAACAACATGGGTTAGAGAACGTAAGTACGTACTACTATATGCCATTAAGAAAAAGCCATTTTCATAGTAGTTTATTAGTTTGAGTAAATGGGAAAGTCAGCAAAACGAATTGGAGGTGATTGACATAAATCCAACTCAACTCGACACTAATACTTGATTAAATTTTGACGTAGTCATTTTGTAACAAGATGAGTTGGAAAGCAAGGGTACTTGCATGTGGAGTTTGACTAACAAGGGAAGCTTTTTCATAGGGTGGTTGAATTACAAAGTTGATCTGCATAATATAATTAACAATGTCATCTTTCTACCAGAAGTAGTTAAGGGATGCAACAAAAAGCTTTCATCCACCATGGAATTCCATTTAGAATACACTAATTAGTCATCCACTAATCCACTACTATGCAGACAGTATATCCCACTGTTCCCACATGACTTCCTGTAATTTGGGTCAGTTTCTTCCATGCTAGAATATTGGTGTTTGTTTTCGCATATTCTAATTCCAATTAGGACTAGTCTTTTATGCCATAATTTCACTTTAAAGGTACTTCAGCTTTAATTAGTATCAAATCTCATTTGATACTAAACTAAAGATGTGTTTGACAACAGAAAGCACTTTGCATTCTCGAACCAGTGAGGCATTGGCTAACATAGAGCTATTGATCACAATCACAGACTATGAATATATGACAGTTTATACACATTGTAACATCTAGACTGTCAAGTAAGCAAAAGAACAGGAATCCTGATACGGTTTAGCTTGAGCATGTATCTAGGCAGCTAGGCCACTAGGATAGAATTTGGTAAAATCATGCGCAATAACATTTGACAAATAGCACTTCACTCAGTTTCTCAAATACATGTCCAATGTCCAAAGTTTAAGCTATGTAAATCATGAAGGAGATAAGACCGCAAACAACAAATTGAAAGGTCTTGGATTAAGGGAAATAACATAAAATGGTGTGACCATTTAGGACCCGCAGAAAATGAGCTATTTCACAGCTATACAGTTAGGACAAAATAAGGGAGAATTCAGAAATATGGAAGCAGAAAGGAACTTTTGTTGCCCCACGGGCCTTGTTTCATTCAATTCCTTTAGGCAGATTCTGGGGTTAAAGACAACTCATAATTTACCAAGTACTGACCAAATTGCACTCTTGAAAATCCATTGTCAATACACATTACAGAGTTTCCTCTGAAAAGGAGTGAAAAGAAAATATGGAAAAGCCATCAAGATCTGCTTCCACAGGCTTTGATTAAAGAGAATGAGTTAATAAATGCCACCAAAGGCTCTTTTTTTACTTGGTATGCATTTTGCCCATCATTGTGCCTTCTGGTCAATGAAGTTGTTTCCCATAGTAGCTAGATTAGTGTATACGCAATAGTACTATATGGCGCTGGCATCATACAACTGAGATCTTCAACAAGATAAAAGTATTCATACAATCGTCTGGTTTTAAACAAGACTCCTCAATATTCATTAATTGGATCCTTTCTTTCACCAAGAATCAAACAGTCATGCTCTTATGTTTAGGACCATCATCTCGCAACCACAAACTTGTAAGTTCAGTACTTCAGTCTCAGACGTATGTACCTATAAGAGGCTAAGAAGCTTGCCTAGGCGCCCACCTTTATAACTAAAGATTTGTTCTTTTTTACAAATCTTGCAACCCTTAAGCACAATGAGTATTTTGATGAACATTGCTCCAATGAAATGTCACAAGAATTTGACAGAACCTTTTCCCCCGAAGAAGACATCATAAATACATGTTCTAGGCCCTGGCATCATGTGTACTTAAGGTGTAAAGGCACAAGGATGATCATTCATTATGTTATGATTGTGCAAAGTAACAATACAAAAATGCTACAAAAAGCAATCATAGCAGAGAATAGAGTGGGTAGTGTGTGTGGTCACACTATCAACACAGGAAATACCAACTCTCCAGTCTCCACAGTAAGTCATTGTGTGGGCAGTTTGGTAAACTGAGCCTCAGCTCATTCTTTTGCCCACAAAGAGTAAACTCCACTTCACCCCTTTCACTTCATCACATGCACACCTTTAAGTGAAACAACTACATCAACTTACAAGCAAATTCTCTATTCCTTTCTCTCTCATCTCTTCTTTTATGGCTCTCCAAGATCCTTGACTAGATATGATCTATCTACCCATCATCCTTGTAACAAAACCCAACACTTAAAAAACACTCATTTTGTCTATCCCTTTTGTTTTCTTCTCCCTACCTCATTCTCTTTTCTATCTCTAATCCCTAAAACCTACAAATAACAAGGAAACTGTTTTTCCTTGTTTCACATTACATGATAATACAACCTCAGTTTTGACATGGCTACAACAGCTAATATCAATGAAAATGGTGGTAATATTAGCAGGCAAGAAGTACAAGCAGCTATAGCTAAAGCTGTTGAGCTTAGAGCTCTTCATGCTGCTTTAATGCAGGGAAATTCTCCTGCTCACCTTAGGAATTACCTCTCTGCTTCTCCACCTCCTCTGTCTCGCCCTTCTCAGTATTCTGGCAATGATTATCCTGTTTTCACCCCAGTAAGTTCCTTTCTCTCAGTTTATCTCATCATACAATTCCTGAAAGATATAAACTTTGTTTAATATCATTTTATCTAGCTAATAACTCTATGCAAGCTTGGAGCATTTGTGTATATTCCTTCAATGTATGCTGTAGAAACTTCCTGCTGTCACTAATTGCAGCTGTTTATAGCTATTTCCATTCATGTTAGTACAATTCAATCCATGCTGCTAGCCTGCTACATACTAACAAGTGTGGTGGACATTCATGTATAGTGGCTTTTGTCAATGTGATGATGACATTTGTTGAATGATTGCTCTCTAGCAGTCCATACCTTCTAATTACCAATCTCTTTCCCGCCCCACAATTGGTACCACTCATTGGAATTTATTGATCACTAGAGGGATAATGCTAGTCTCTTTCTAGCTATCTACTTGCAGAGGCAATAGACATCTTATTTCAGAATTCATATATATTAACCTATTTAGTTTAGACCTACTAAGCCCTTTATTTTTGTGTCACAAACTCACAATGACCCATGAGCTGTTGAAATTTCAGTTTACTGAAAATAACGTTCAGTTAAGTGACACTGTCAGTACCAAAACTAGAACTACCACTATACTAGTCCAATCTCAGCTTGATTTGTTGATACCTCATACCAACCATTCCTCCACTGAAATTCAACCATAGACTAAGATATGTGAGATATTTGTATTGACTATTAACTTAGATTGCACTGGTACGTAAAGTGACCATCATGTTAGACCACGAAAAACGTGACACACATGTTCAGAGTGGAAAGAGTCAGTAGGATGCGTTTGGAGAAGTTGGTACGAGTTCCCTCTGACAGAACTTACAAAATGATTTTTACCACCTCTTTTTCCTTTCCTTTTTGTATTGATTATTGAAAGAACTACTTGTTAGAAGCTAGAAACAATGTCTCCCAATCAAAATAAGAAGCAAAAAGAAAATAATGCAATGGTTTAGTACCTGGAGTAAAAAAACTCTCTTTGATCAGAAATCATACATTTGCACTTTGCAGTATGCCTATCTACACATTATGAATGTCAGTTAAATCAAAAAGAGAATTTCTTCTTGATAAATATAAGCTACTGTGCAGACTTATGAAGATGAACCCTTACCAGGATATGCTCACATTCAGATGTCGAGCCAAGCAATTTCCGAAGGCTGGGATGAGAACAGAATAATACAGTGTGAAAATCAGGAAAACCATATTTGTCCTGCAGATGACACCAAATCTGCTGCAAGCTCATGCACGAAGCATACTTCACTCCTACGAGCCTCACCAGGGACCGAAGTGGCCAAATCAAGGAGAAGAAATAGTTTGGGGGATTTCAAATCAGTTTCTTCTTGCAACAAGTGTAAACCTGCAACTATCAGCACAGGTCATGACACAAGGAGTATCAACAAGCACTCCAACATCGTCGTGCCACTGACTGATTCTCATTCCTTAGTAGGTGCCTCACATAACAAGTCAAAGGGTACAGTTTTATCATGGTTATTTCCCAAGTTTAAGCGAAGGCAGAAGGCTGAAAATGGTTCACCAGTCAGAACAGAATCAGAAGAAGTCTCACAAGTTCTGAAGGACCTGAACACAGTATCAATCGAAACCCTAAAGAAAGAGCTCATTGAAGCAAATCACAAAAAGGATGCCGCTCTAGTGGAAGTTACTGAGATGAGATCTTCATTCGGTGAGCTAAAGAAAAAGCTTGAGCATTTGGAGAAGTATTGCGAAGAGCTTAAAAAAGCTCTCAGACAAACTGTACAGATTAATAGTAATAGCTCCCGGGGACATGAGAAGCTTGGTAACATATCCAAGAGGGAGAAGGAGAGGCCAGCGGGTGAAGATTCAATGCCAGTCAGTGAGGAAGTGATGGTTGAAGGGTTTCTACAGATTGTGTCAGAGGCGAGGTTGTCCGTGAAGCAGTTCTGCAAGGCACTTACTGGTCAAATCGAAGAAACAGATGAACAATTGATGGAGAATATAAACATGCTGCTAAAGCCCTATAAGCTGTCAGTAAATTCTAAATACTCAAAGGCAGTTTTCTACCACTTGGAGGCAATTATAAACCAAGCGCTTTACCAGGATTTTGAGAACTGTGTCTTTCAGAAAAATGGCACCCCAAAAATATTAGATCCTGAGCAAGATAGGCAAGCACAATTCCAGTCATTTGCAGCCTTGAGAAACTTGAGTTGGAATGAGGTATTAAAGAAAGGGACCAAGTACTACAGTGATGAGTTCAGTAAATTTTGTGACCAGAAAATGAGCTGCATAATTATGACACTAAATTGGACTAGGCCGTGGCCGGAACAATTGTTGCAGTCATTCTTTGTCGCAGCAAAGTGCATTTGGCTGCTCCATTTGCTCGCTTTCTCTTTCAACCCACCTTTGAGGATCCTCAGGGTGGAAGAAAACAGAACATTCGATCCACATTACATGGAAGATATGTTTACTGATAAGCAGAAGATGCAGGGTCCAAGCCGGGTTAAGATAATGGTCATGCCAGGGTTTTATGTCCAAGATAGGATTTTAAGATGTAAAGTTCTTTGTAGGTACAAATCTGTAGCATAGATTTCTCCTTAACTAGGAAGAAGGTTTGTAATTTAGATGTCCTATAATTTCTTTTTCCCCCTTTCTTTCCCGGTTTGTTGTTAAATTCAGAGGTTCTGAGGATTCTGTTGTAATTCAGTGGAGTAATAACAAGCAAGGCTGGTTAGTCCTTACAGAAGCTGTGGTTTCAGCCAATCCTCCAGAAAAATAGAAGGGTGAAAGTTGTTATCTTTATTTGGATCCGAAAATGTCCTTGAACGTGAAGTCTGCTAAATGAGCAAGAGTTTTTCATCAAAAAAAAAAAAAGAACATAAAACCGAGCAAGAGTTGAGACAGTTCAACTTCTTTTCTCACACCTTGAAACTGCCCTGTAATAGTTTTTACGACTTCAGACAAGAAATCATAGTTTAATGGTTGTGCTATTGTGAGTTTAGTCTGACGAGCTCAATTCGCATGTTCAGGCTCAGCATTGAGATCCCACAACTTCACATCCAAGATTACTGAGTGAGCACGGATCCTAGAAGTACATAGAGATTACACCCGACTTTTACGAAAAAACGTGCATTATCTGCATTAGAGAATGGCAACCTTGAAGACATGCTTGGTTTCAAATTTATGATCAGCTTGTTCCAACTTGTGGCAGCACTATATTGGTGATCTGTTAGATTCAAAGGTTACCCACTGTCATCAGAAGTTTCATCTGTCAGACTGTCAATGTGGAGTAGAAATTACAGGTCGATCTGCAATAGAGAGCTGCATTATCTTGAACTAGGTATTTTATACAACAAACTTTCCTGCAACTTTGTTAGTATCTTATCTTTCTCTTCCTGATGAGTCACAATAATCAAGATATTAGACCATGCATATTCCCTTGAGCAACGCATGGTTTTGATCATAACATTAGGGATGTTCAAAGCTTTGGTTGGTAAACATGATGTTTCTTTCTAAATTTCTATTCTGCTATGCAATTCTTTAAATTTCCAGTGTTTCCAAAGAATTCCCCAAAAAGACACGCCTCCCAAGATCACATACATGTATGTGAGACGGCAAAGAGTAGGAACTTGGAAGGCGGAGAATGAACAGAGTTTTGCAACTATTATATGCCTGAGAGCCAGAGGGTGGTAAAATTTACAACAGCCAAACTACCTGTAGGGCTGTAGCTACAAGCATGGCTGCAGCCACTGGCGGGCTGCAAACCAGATGAGGCTTCAAAGCGGTGGAGGAGATCAGCGAGCCAGGTTGGGGTGTCTCAGAAAGATAGGCTTGCCTGTGTATCTTGTTGGACCAATGCTATTGGAGAGTGAAGCAACTATTTCACTAGGATTCTTGGAATGGCTTGATATATAAAAACCCCACCACAAAACACCCCAACTGTCTCAAGTATGTTTACATACAGACCCTTCATATGGATGGTCTGAGCTCCACCAACTCACCAAGTATCGACTCAAAACCGAATTCAAGGCTGATGAGTGGTTGCCAGAGGGATTAGCGCAAAGGCTGATGTCAGTTCCGATGTTCTACCACATGTAACAATCCGATAGTTTGGAGAGTGTCGGTGACTCGGTTTAAAGATCTTAGTTTGTGATGTCCGATGTTCTAATACATGACCAGCTTGTTTAATTGTCAATACCTACATCAGTAGAGAAGGTCACCAACTGTTGAGCTAGTCAAAATGTATACTCCTATGAAGCAGAAAGTCAAGGAGGAATGTGGAGCTATCTGACCCCAGCACTGAATTCAGAATGCCACACTGCTGTCAATGTTAATAAAGGGTACAGGGAGGGGACAGAAAATGTGGGCTGGTTTTACAGGACTAATTACCTCTCATCTCGCTCTCCACCCCACGAAATGACGAAAATTCTGAGAATCAAGCTGACGTTGGTGAAGTATTTATGCAAACCTGTCCCATGAATAATGCCAGTACACTCAAAAGAGGAAAGTAGTTGGCAAAAGGTATAGTTGGCACTAGGCATTATATATCATATAACATTAACTCAGTGACAGTAACGGTACCCACAGATCACCTCAGCCAAAAGCCATGGAAGCAAAGAGATGGGAGCATGTCATTCTCTTCCCCTTCATGGCCCAAGGTCATATTATCCCCTTCCTAGCCTTAGCTTTGGACATAGAGAAGAGGGGCTACGAAGTAACTATTATTAATACACCACTCAACATCAGTAACCTCAGATCATTACTCTCAGTCAGAAGCTCTTCCATTACCTTACGGGAAATACCCTTTGAAAGCACTGATCATGGCCTCCCCCCCAACTCCGAGAACACCGATAATCTCCCTTACAAGTACATCCTCCGCCTCTTTGAAGTTTCCACCTCTCTCAAACCCGCCTTCAAACAACTTGTTGAGGCTATCATAGATGAAACCCTCAGTCGTCCATTGTGCATTATAGCAGATATCTTCTTCGGATGGACAGCTGAGATTGCTCGTGAGTATGACATATACCATTCCATCTTCGTTGCTAATAGTGGCTTTGGTATAGCAATGTATTACTCTTTGTGGACTAGCCTCCCCCTATGGAAAGTAGAGGGTGCTACAGTGTTCATTAACGATGATTTCCGTGATAGTGGGCAAATCCACATCAGCCAACTACCTGCCAACATGACAGCAGCCAATGAAACAGACTCAGGATCAGTCTATGTTAAGATGAGACTCGACGAATGGCGGGCATCAAACAGCCTACTCTTCAACACGTTGGAGGAGATTGATCAAGTCGGGTTACAGTATTTCAGGAGAAAGTTAGGGTTGCCGATATACTCCATCGGTCCAGTTCTACTAGAGAAATATATGATCACCTCACATGAATGCTTGGAATGGCTAGATACAAAGCTAACAAGATCTGTTTTATACATATGTTTTGGCACACAAAGTACTCTTGCAAAATGTCAAATGATGGAGCTGGCGACAGCTTTGGAGTACATGAAAAAGCCATTCATATGGGTGGTAAGGCCACCTCTAGGAGTTGACTACAAATCTGACTACAAGGCTGATGAGTGGCTACCAAGGGGATTTGAACAAAGAATCCGAGAACAGAATATGCGCTTATTGGTTACAAAATGGGCACCTCAAAGGGAGATTTTGTCCCATAAGTCAGTTGGAGCTTTCTTAAGCCACTGTGGATGGAATTCTGCACTTGAATCAATGAGCCACGGAATCCCAATTCTCGGATGGCCGATGGCAGCTGAGCAGTTCTTCAATTCCAAGTTTCTGGTGGAGTGGGTAGGTAACTGTGTGGAGCTAGGCAGGGGAAATCAAAGTGAGGTTAAGCATGAGGATATAATCAAGAAAGTAGATATGGTAATGGGAGAGAATGATGACGCTGATAGACTATGGAAGAGAGCCTGTGAAGTGAGAGGAGTCATTCAGGACACAAAAACAGCTGACATAAATTGCAAGGGATCTTCTGTAAGGGCAATGGATGAGTTCTTCACCGCAGCTACCTCAAGTAGACACAGGAGTTCAATCAACAATGCAAACGTGTCCAATTTAATAAGCTCTAGGGAGGGATCGAATTGAGCTACGACGGGGAGACCAATGCAGCCTCAAGCTCAAGCTTGATCACATAGCAAAGAAGAAGAGTGAGTGAGGTAAAAAGAAATCAGCAAAAAAAAAAGGTGTTGAGGTCATGTGCCATGGATGAATTTTCTCTTCCTTTCAAAAAAAAAAAATCATGGTGTTATCTATATTTATGTTTGGGATGAATTTTCTTCCTACAGCTATGTCAAAGAGATTGAAAGAGTTCTTTCTTTCAAGGAGCCACAATACTGTCTGGTGAGCCACACCATTAAATAATGCAACAGCATAACTGCGGGGATCAAAACTATCATATGGACCTTACAGGACTAGTGTCTCACGATGCTGTACTCGCCTAGGTGTGAGGAACTGCAAAAACAAAGCCACCAAATTCTGTTTTATACATATCTAAACACTCTTGCAATGCACCAAATGTTGGAGCTTGCAATAGCTCTTGAGTACAGCTAAAAGCCCTTCATATGGATGGTTAGATCACCTACTACAAATCAGACTTTCAAGCAGATGAGTGGCTACCAGAAGCATTCCAGTAAAGAATACATGATCACAAGATGGGGTATTTGTCAAAAAATGGGAACCTCAAATGGAAACACTGTCCAATAAATCAGTTGGAGACACTGTAAGTTCTACCAGTCACCTCCAAGTAATACCCTTTGCCACAGCTAAGAAGACAAGCAAGATGGCATAACCGCATAAGCACTGTGGAATACCGTAGCAGACTCAGCAATCGTATCAGCAGTTGGAATCAGATTGCACCTAACTTACAGCACAATAGCAATGTACTACCTAATCCGCATGAAAATAAATGAAACTGATTTAAATAAAACAACAAACTCCAATAAAATAATTTGGAGAGAAAACGCTAGGACACTTGCACACGGGCTGTTGGCTTGATTTCTGGTAAAATCCATCACTGATGTTGATCAACATTTTCGCGGGCCCATCATGGAAGGTTTTATATGGAGCCTTCTGTGCGCGAGTACATTGTGGTACAAACACAACACACTAATAAGGGGTTTAGAGAAACACCAAATTGTGACATATAACAACCCTAAAGTGTCACATGTAAATGAAAACTACTTAAGCAAATGCCCATTCCCCCCTTTCCCAGCCTCTAACACACCTCAAATCAATCAGCTTAATTATACAGTTAGCCAGATATTTATTGATTATTTAATCAAAGAATCAGCCTCCCTACACAGCCCTAACCAACCCAACCCCTTGTGATTGTCCTTTTCCGGGAATCTCACAGCTTTTTTGCTTCCCATGCTTCAAGGATCCAATCTGGATCAATATGCTAGTATTTGTGCCAAGGATCAATGATTCACTCCTAGAAACAACCAATCTACCTGTGCCAAAGATAGACTAGGAGAAACCAGCCATAGAAAAACTGAATAGTCACTAATGCCTTGATGACAGCCCCAACTAGAAAATCACTGCTTTAAAACCATTTTCTCCTCAATCATTTAACAAGTCAGTGAGAAACTAAGATCTGGAAACACATTGTTCCTCAGTGCATCGTCTATCAGCCTCTCATCAATAGCCCAAACAGGAGCACATCAATTATCATTACATGAATGAAGAGTCTAATTAGAGTCAAGAGAAGCCCAGCTGACAGGGTCAACTTTTAGGTATCTAGCGGAAGCTAGAAACATACAAAGCTAGCATAACCTTTAACTTTGTTCAACTTCATATAGATCAAATTCCTAATTCATTCATCACTACCCAGATATCTATTTACATCAATGACATCATAAAAATTGCCAGGTTCTACACTCAAAGAGTTAACACGCTACTTCTACGACTTCAATCAAATAGTTTTTCCAGCTACTATGCAAACGGAGTAGTAGCACCTCAGCGCGAACCTTCAGAATTGCTCCACCAAAAGCTAACTGACAAACTCGTTGTCACAGATCGCACATAATGCCACCACTTAGGGGGAATGTACAACATATCACCTTCGTCAAGAATACAGTCCAGAAATTCCAAGTCCCTCACTTTCGGAAATGAATGTTCATCTAGGTTATCTAAATCAACCTTCAAAGAAATGTTCAAAATTCAGATTACCAATTGGGAGATTTCAAGAAAGGGTAAGAAGATTTAAAATGAGAAAAGGAAACAGAAAGATATTGCACCAAGTCAATTAGGAGTTGCATACTAACCTGACTTGTATTACATAGCATGGTTTCAGGGTGTGGGTAAAGCTCCTCAGATAGGGAGGCTGAATAAAGTCTTATATATTTTTTACCAACAACCTGGTAGAAGAGAAGTCACTTGCCTTGAGAACAAAAGTTCAAGACAGCGAAATGTTTCAGATAACAACTGAACAAAAATAAACACTAAACCCTGAACCGCTAATCTCATCATACGACAAACATATTTTACCTGAGCGAGGATATTATGGTGTGGATCATGGTGCAAAGGTGTTATAGTCCCAGCAGGGCCAAACCAAGCATTGATCGACCTCAGTTCACCTCCGCCAGCATAACAGTAGTCAGGAACAAGAATGTCCTTCCTGAGCTCTTTGATCTGTAAACGCATTTGAAAGCTGACTGCATGAACATTTTGTGCGGTTGTGCCGATCGTCTAGAAAGTATTAACAAGCAAAGATTAACTTTCGCATTTAAAAGGGCATACCTGGTCAAACAATGGATGCTGTGCCAGGTATGTGACGCCAGCAGAAGAGTTGCCAAGCTGAATTCTTTCAAGAAATTCCGCAAATGTAATGAGCTCTTGTTTCCAGTCAGAGCACAAGTAGTTTTTTCCAACCTGAAAGGCATTTTTGCTAATTCCCCTTCTTGCAGATGCTCGAGAGATATAAGGGAAGCAAGTGAAAACAGAACAAATTCAACAGAAATAATTTGTGGGAAAATGATTCTACAAGCTTCACGCTCCATCTCTAGGATGTTTTTTTGATAAGAAAAAATATTTTTATTAAGAAACATTAATGAGGATAAGACATCCTCTCGGATACTAATTACAAATTCTCCCAATTACGTTGTAAATTTGTAATTGAGATATTCC
>ONZK01001166.1:79728-90608 GCA_900322385.1 Pharnaceum exiguum | reverse complement strand
AATGTCAACGCATCACTGGCAATACTATAGAACAGTGATACACTGATCGAGGGTGGAAGAAGTACATAGTTCAGGTTCCGGTATGTAAAGCAGGGTTCATCTGTGTCGAGGGTTATAGGATTGAAATGTCTTTTATTTTACAAAGAAAACAGCAATCAAGTAAATTGAATACATAAACATTTATCTAGTAACAAACCTAAAGAGTCTTTCAGTCCTCCTGACTTCTCTCTATTCTCCATTATTAGTTTTCTACAGACATATTAGTTTAATAATTGCTAGACTGATTTGGTTCTCGAGAATCACAATCAGGTTGATTTTGACCCACGACTGAGAACTGGTGTACCTGCTAGTGGTACAGTGATACCAACTAGTTTACTATAGACACACCTAATATAAGTCCTAGTGGAAACGCCGATTATATGGCCTCTGTCCACGAAAACTAGCTGACCAAGTTAGGATGGCACGATTTCAAAGAACCCCCAATCCACCCATAAGTAAGGAGTTTATATCAAAATGACTCCAAGACAT
Organism: Pharnaceum exiguum; assembly: GCA_900322385.1. Lineage (NCBI taxonomy): Eukaryota > Viridiplantae > Streptophyta > Magnoliopsida > Caryophyllales > Molluginaceae > Pharnaceum > Pharnaceum exiguum. The sequence goes on along the minus strand of ONZK01001166.1, from coordinate 90,080 downwards.
TTTAAATTGTGGATGAACCCTTGTAAACTGCTAAAGATACGAGTGGCAAGGGATAGACATCATTTTACCCTAAACTAGGAATCCTCATACAAGCTTCAAAAGTTAAATGCCAATGAAGAGCATATATAAAGTCCGCGGACACAATTCAAGTACAAGAAACTAATTCAAAGAGATATACTTGCCCATCAGTTGAGTTGAGAGGAAATAGTCATCAGCTAATCACCTCAACTGGAATAGTACGATCACCAGCAACCCTTGTCAAATAATCCAAGTTATTCCATCTAGTCCTAGCTGGCCAATGAGACATGGAGTCACTTATTATGACTGGACGACCTGATAGAAAGTATTCTTGGAGGAAACCCTCCAATGATAACCCACATTGTTTAGTGACAGTCTTCGAAGACAGCGAATTTGCAGGCAGTGAACTGAGGACCTACAATGTAATATGCATCATTATGAGCTAGAAATTTTTAATGAGCTACAAAACTGCACCTTGTATGGTTACATTTAGACTATTAGATCATAATCCAATTTTCAAAAAGTTGAGAAACAAACTTAGTTGTCTGTTATAAGAAAAATACTCCTTCCCTATGAACAAGTTATCCCCTAGTCCATCCAGGCTTAAAAAGTTAAAAGTAATTTTTTCAACTCCCTAAGGTACACTAATTGAAATCCAAAGTTGATACACTTTCAGTAGATGGATTTAGCAATCTCGGTCATTCCACTGTCAACCAAGGATTGGGATTTTGCCAATCCTAGAAAGAAAAGAAAGGGGAAGAAAACCATGAATTTGCCTCAGCTAGCCACACCAAACATTATTACATTATTTCGGCCCCAACTTTTCTTTCTCAAGCGGCTATCAATTTAGAGGCTTTTTCCTACTGATAACCTCTTTTGATAATTCAGGTTAATGAAGGGCCAATTCAGTACAAACAAATACCCATAGCTACAGGAGTTCACTGTTCTTTTAAAAGAAACCATTGTCCCAGATCTATTGTCAGTTTGTCACGTCAGTAATGCAAGATATACAAATTCGTAATGGAGGGGATCTTTCACATTATACCATTCTAATCATCAAGAACCATACTTGAGAATCCCTAGGCTTTTCATCAGACCTTAGTCTAGCTACTACAACAATTCTAGCCCTAGAGAGTCAGTTTCATTAACGAGTCATCAAGATTAATCCTTTTCATATCTCAATGCATAACACCAAACTAAAGCCAGCATAATCCATACCAACTGAATAAAGATACAAGCTTTAAAAAAAAGGAGGGGGATCAACTCATCTAACAGGAAATATACCCAAATAAGGAGGGGGATCCTTTTTACTCGTTTTATCATTTCACATTAAGGGCTCGCCTGGATTGATGTAAATAATTTAAGGGAAAAGATTGAAGAAGAGATCAATCACCCTTGAACAATTGCAGGGGAATGATTTACTAGGAGATAAAATTGTGTGTGCTTTAGTTGAGCTGAGAAAAGTGTGGGAGATGAGGGTTGGGATTGTGAGCTTTTTGCAAAAAGGGGGTAGGGAAGAGAGAGAGAAAAGGGGGGACAGGGGATGGGGAAATATTACCAGATGATTTTGGCATGGTAGTGCATTACCGGAGTTGGAGAGATGAGTGAGGGAGATACCATTCCAGTCCTTCGGAGATACTATTTCAGTCCTACCAATAGTTACTCTCCTATAACTGCCATTCCAAGATACCCCTAAGACCAGATAAATTGCACCCAAGAACTAAACTTTGCAAGCCCTAGATCTCATTACTTTCCTTAGACTCGCCTGGGTAAATCATGAGTATGACAAATAGAAGACTAAAGGGGGGTGATGATTGGATTAAGTGGTAAATGAAAGAAAGTGAAAGGGAGTGCTCATTCCTATGTTCCTCCTATGCTACCTGAACCATCACCACCTTTACCCTATGCTACTCGGACCTTCGATCCGGACACCGATCCTAGTGTCGGATACTAATTTTCAAAAATTGAAGTTTCGGGGACATGACTCTAAGGATACAAACATAGAACAATAGAATATAGTTAACGGTCTTGAAAATGACCACACAAAATTTGGAGTAAAATATAGTTCTAAATTTGTGTGTAAACAATCTTATTGACAATGTTATACAAGCCCCCGATATATTAATAACGTGTATTTGTAGTCTTCTCTATGCCAAACCAAGGGTAAATCCCAAGATCATTATGTTTTTTATTTTAAAAAAAGGATCTCAGGATCGTGTCCCATGTATACATAAGGACACGTGAGATGTGTTTGGATATCACGTCGGATCGTGTCCAACCAGGATCCTTCGCTTTTTGCAAGTTCTAGACCACTTCAAATCTTAAAATTCATTGTATTATCCCCTTTAATGATTTACCTCTTTCCAAGCATGGCTTACCTAGGGGTAATAATGAGCTGAGGGCTCGTGCGATACTCGAGCTCAGTTCGGCTTGAGTAAGCTCGAGGCAAGCTCATACTCGACACGACGTTAGTCTTGAGTTGAGTTGAGCCGAGCCAACTACAACTCTCCCAAAAGGCCAACAAGCGGGTTTTTTTTTGCATAAAAATAAATTATCATATATGTATCGTTATATGTTAAGGGAGGTTTTGAACTGGTGAAATCAATGTTTTGAAAACCGAATCGGATATCGAAACCGCTCTCTCAACTGGTTCACTAGTTCAATCGGCAACCATTATAGAAAATCAATTTAAAACTATTTTAAACATATTTAAAAAATAAATAATTTTTTTTCTTAGAACCGGTCAAAACCGGCAAAAACTCGGTCAGAAACAGACTGAAACAGTCGGTCTAACTGGTTTTGACCATTCGGTAGAATGGGTCGGATGTTGAACCGCCCGACCCGTACCGGTTTTCAAAACAATGAGTGAAATATATTATATAAATATGCTTGTTTATGTAACTACAACAATTCCACCAATTCCACCACTCCAACATTCTTGTTAATACAGCACCAGCACGTGGGTTTCAAACATGAGAATATGGGTTTGAGCTCGAACCGAGCTTATTTAAATTTGTTATGAGCCGAGCCGAGTTAGAATTTATATACTTGACGAGCTTGAAACTCGAGCCAAGCCCACCAAAAAAAAATTGTAAGTCGAGTTGAGACTAACTTAAGTTCGTACTCGGCTCATTATCACCACTAGACCTACCCCTTAATAATAGTCCTCTTACTCGGCATGGCCTACAAGTCAAAAATAACCTCCACTTCATTTAACTCCTAAGTCCTAACTATCTAGTGCATGAGCTTTCATCAACTATTCATCCATCATCAGAGAATAATAAAAACAACAACTAACCCACTATAAATCCTCGTCCCATAGGAATGTTGGGCACTTGGGCTAATTAAGTTTATTTCCAAGTACGACGCTATATGTATTTTGTATTGACTTTCTACGACCAAAATGGTGTAATACCAACGTGCAAACTATTTCACTTTTTCATTTAAGAACAACAAAGAAGGAACTTTAACTTACTTGAGCTTGAGTAAGCCTAGAAAAGTCCAAAACCCTCGAACCAAGCCCACCATTCTCCCCATCACTGGTCACGTGGGCCCCCATAACACGGTCAACAGCAGCCTCCAAATCAGGCTTAAGTAACGGCCCACCCATAATGAGGCCCATATCAAGAGCCTTAAGTGTCTCCTTAACCTCATTAGCAACCCAATGATGTTTCGCCACGTGAAGGCATGTCATTGAGTAAGCGTCCCTCCACGCTGGCAACACCGAGTGCCATGGCCCACTGTGCAGCTGCTCCCATGCCATCTCACGCGCTGCTTCCGCCGCCCTCGCGTCTCGTTCCCCACGCGCTGCCATGCGTGTGAACGCGTACCCTCCTTCCTCCGCGATCCGGGATAGTATCCCTTCTAGGACTTCCCCCTGAAGCACCCACTCCTCTCTCTCTCCTCCGCCTGCCATTTTGGGTTTTGGGTTTTGTTTTTTTTTTTTTAAAGTTAGTGAAATGAAATGTGCCCCTGAAGTGAGGCTTGAGATAATGCTATTTATAGGACTATAGGAGTATAAAAATAGAAGGGTTTTGTTTTTGGGGAAAAAAAGAAAAAGTGAAAGGTGGAAAATATCTCAAGATATTTATAAAATATCTATAGAGGATGAGTCATGAGTGGTGACTAGATTGTCAACGTAAGTGCACTTTTTGAGGAGGTGGCATATCTATTCTATTATTGTATCTATCTTTGTATTTGTATATATGGAGATAGATAAAGATATTATTAAGATCGAGTTAGTTCTAGATTGTTCTCATTTCTAGCTTTGGTGGAGTTGTGTATTATTGGTGCATTTGATTTTTGATTGATACCCAATACTAGTACAGTAGTACTAGTACAATAGTTCTAGTAGTGGTAGTGTAGTATGTATGATGATTTATAAGTATCATGGGTTGTGGTGGGGAAATGAAAGTTATTGTACATGTGTGTGTTTGTGTGTATATGTAAAGGTTTGGTGTTGCGAGTACTTGTCATTTGAATATATTATTTATGATAGTTAAGTTAGTGGCAAATTACACCATACACACGAATGTACCTGCATCGTATACCCACATTTATATTGTAGATGAATAAATATTAGGCCATTTATATTGTAGATGAAGTATTGAACTAAAACAACAAAAATAAACAAAGAAGGTGTAGAGAGTAAGATACACACGGGTGTGCGATGTAAGTATTCACATTGAAAATATCAAATTAGTATTGTTGCCAAGTTGGTACTATACTACCAAGTTTCGTTTGCCCAGTTGATTTCATCCATGGTTTCCACACTGGAGACTAGGGTTTGAAATCCATTGGGAACATCTCCTCTCCATAAGTTATTATTCCAGCTCTTATATATGGTGTTTTCTCTACAAGTGTATGATCAAAATATCTTCTCCTCTACTCTAGTAGAAGATATTTATTTGTTTGCTCGTTTTGGTCTTTAATTGTATTATGTGAAAAGGGTCACTTTTGCTCCGTAAGTTTGTAAAATTGTAAGTGGCACCTAGCTAGTTTGCTAGTCGTTCTATAAAGATTAGTTGTGCATATTATCGGCTTTTCGAACTCCGGGGTAATGAGCTTTATTGCAAGCCATCAAGATTGTTCTCCATTCACCAATAATTCCTAGATATTTCTACTTTTTAATACCTTTTTTCCCGATAATATATAATCATTTGTAAACAAAATATTATTACTTGCCTTGTAGTAAAATGAACCTTATAATGAAGCTAGCTATGGATTTGTTTGTCCTTTTAAATATTCGAAGATGTTTAGCATTTAAGATGCTCTAATAAAATTTGAAGAATTAGGGCAACTTTATCCCTACAACTTTAGTGGATTGCAAGGGAGTTGCAACCCAAATTATAGGGATAATCTTGCTACAACTCTCACAAAGTTGCAAGATGGGTATTTATATGAATACCCCTCTTTACAACTTTCTCTCTCTTTTTCAATAAATGCTAGCTTAATATTATAATATATTTCTCATCAAATTATACCAATTCAAGCTATTTTTAAAAAAAACACAAAACATTAGCAGATTGGAAGTCAGTACTCCGTAGGCACTGGTTTGCAAGTATTGTGTAGTTGAATAACATTTCCTGCAGCTTTGTTTTTGGGTGCAAACATTTCCTGTAGTTACTTCAATGCAATCAAGTACATTTAGCCAGGCATCTTCTGTAATGATAGCTCATGGTTTAATTTTCACTTGTAGAGCATACAACTCGGACACTCAGTCTCTGACTTAAGTTTGTATTTTATGACAGAAACTGGAAACCTCAGTCATGGAATATGTCTATCATGCGATGTACTGATAAACACTGTCGACTTGGTCATTGGAGTTTTAACAAAATTTAATATAAGCATCAAGTAGACTGCAAACTGAAGCGTAATTTTGTTATAAAAAATAATCAATTTTGTGTTAAAAAATTAATATAAGCATAAAGTACAGTACCCGGAAGATACTTTTGTGTTTCTAGAATTCAAATATATGTTCATTAAAAAAAATTGCAAAGCTTTAATATGTTTTAGTTTCACAATCAAATAACTTGTTATGTAAATATATACATTTTTAGTTAATTGAATGACATAATAGATGTGCACAAATTTAAAGGTGTGGTAAGAAAGTTATAACAAAGTTGTAGGGATAATGTGGAAGTGGAAATAGAGTTGCAAGATGATGTGGCATGCATAGAAAATTGTGAAGAGTTGTAAGTGAGTTGTAGGGATAAACTTGCCCTTATCTAAGGCATCATAATTTTTCCTTGTTATCAGTGATGTGTACACCGCAAATCCACCTTTTTATACAAAGTTTCTTTTCTCTTAATGTACACATTTTTTTTGTTCATTTTGCACTAGTAAACTATAATAGAAACCCAAGAGGTGTTGGCCCACTGGTAAATAAGTTATAATTTGTTCACCATGCCTTGGGTTAAAATCTCTTGGGGAGTACCTACTGGAAAAATATCAGGAATACTCGAGACCGTAAGTTAGGAGGTGCCCTTTAGCCACGCCCAAAGAGGGAACCCCTCTTTGTCTAATAAAAGAAAATTTTGTGTAAACCCGTTTCAAATATGAGACATGGTCATTATTAATTAATAATGAACAAGAAGTCATTACTAAACTTTTTGTGAACAAGTAATCCAGTTAGCTTTAAATACATGGGTTAATTAGTTATTTAGTTTTAGTTTGATCAGAGACACACGACCGCTGCCGCTGCGGATGAGAATCGAGCCTCAAGTTTAATTAGTTTAGCTCAAAAACACTTCACCTGCAAGAGACTAATAATGAGAGCACTAGATGTCTACAGTAGATTTTATTTCAATTATTTTGTTTCTGTGATACAAAGATTAGAACTTAGGTAATATATATGTAGTTAGCTAACTTTTAAGGAAAACATGATCCAAAGATCAAGACCGGTCGATAGATCAGGACAGAAGAGAAAATTAAGTACTCTGTAACTATATAAATCAAAAGTTTTTTGAAGATAATCAGGCAGATTGAGGCAGAAGACATAAGAAATTGGAAAGATCGGAGAAGAAAAATCACACCGATAAGGCTGTAATCCTGTAACTGTAAGTCATGCATCTTTATTCAATAATAATATAGGACTGTAGCTAAGCCTATAGGAATAAGCTTAACACAAATTCTTTCTTACACACGATAATAATATTTTACAGTATACTTTTCACACATATATTTTACAGTAACACGCATGACGCATGACGATCTCTTATGGAACATCATCAATGGTGACAAGATCCATAGTAACAATAGCAAGAATATTCATGATGGTTATTGTAACTGCAACTCCCATATTGGGCTCCCCAGGTGTTCTTGCACTTCCAGCTGCATTTGTCGAAGCAGCCAGACTTGTACACCCATCCACAATGCTTGGCTTCGGCAGATTGAATTTCTAGGAAGATTAAAGGAAATTGCAAATTATATTACAAATTTTGGTTAGTTAATTACAATGAAAGATATGAATTACTTTTGAATTGTATAGCACTGCACACATACACTAGGACTGAATATTATATTGTTGGCGATTACTCTGAAATGTCTTTAGATGCATGCTATTTGGTATTTACTATATATACAATTAATATACCCGATGATATACGATCGTAGCAAGACAAATCGATTATTATCTATATCTACAGTCTACACCACATGCACGTTAACCAGAAGGAAGCAAATAGAAAAACTTAACTCACCGGTGCTAGCGATGATGCAGAAAATAAGACAGATTGCAGCGATGGTGAAAAGGTAAGTACTCTTGGCCATTTTTGATCGATCTTCTTTTGGAGGTTTGGATTTTTCGAATTGCACTATATATGTACGTAGTTTGTGATTTTGAGCTGTGAAAGATTGTGAGAATTGCATCGTTATTTATAGAGTGATCAGAGAGAATAATTTATTCATCAAAATGTGCAATGTGAATGAACTTCGAGGAACAAGTCGACTATATAACAACATGCAAGTAAAGAAACCTTGTAAGTTTTAGCAACGAGGTCAGCAAATATTGAATAATTCAACTTAGACCTCTGATAATCTGAAGTATAAGGAGCTGATCGAATAGCCGTTGGAAATAACATACGGAGTGAGTTGAGAAGTTACGTTGCTCTTCTATTGTTGTACGGAATAGCATAGATGTAGTCTTGTAGACAGTAGACTTGTAGTTGTAGTATATCTATCTTCTTATTTTTTATAAAAAAAAAGGAGTAAAAAAAATATAATAAACTTGGGTCGCGCGCATTGCGACATATTTAGGCCCAACACATGGAGAGGTAGACTAACCAAAGTTGGGTTTCGTACTAAAACCAATTGGTAATAGGAATTAAGTCTATCGTCTTTCTTTAATGTGATTGGAAACAACCTCTTTGTTTTCTTAAACAGGAGTATGGTTGCGTATATCCCGACCCCGAGCACCCCCATCTAATGGGGATACACTTGATTGTTGTTGTTGTTGTCTTTCTTTAATGTGGGTTTTTCTGTAAAAAGGAAAACACAAATAAGTTACAATTGTTTGACAAATTAACTTCCACTTGAAGTAGTATAAACTCACTGTTAGACAAAGGTGCAACTTTCTATTGAAGTTGAATTACTCACATTCGTTGAATATGATACATGTTTCGTCTTGGCCGTGTTTGACAACACCACAAAACTGCTCTTTTTTAGCATATTTTGTCTTTCTATCTCTCACGTCTATCATCTGCTATATATTAAATTTGATCTTTATTAAATTTTTCATTTTCTCTGTCACATCAATATATACAATATCTAGTAAATACCCAGACACCCAAACATGACCTATATCCATTTTCAGCCGTAAAACCTATCTAATGTACCAAAAACAAATGTTTACCAAAAAAAAATGTACCAAAAACAAATGTGTATATTTTTTTTTTTTTGGATGAAAGGGAGTAATTTATCACAACTGCACTAAAAGCAAAGTGAAGAGTCATTTTTGTTTGACAGTGAAGTGAAGAGGCATTGCCTCATTGGTTGGTTGGCTCGATGCCCGTAAGGTGCCGTAACTAAATTAAAATATACAGTAACAAGTAGCAAGATTACAACTTTACAAGCTTGGACTCGGTAAAAGTAATAAGCGTCCGGAGATGGTACGGTATGAGTTAGACTTTGTCAATACAATTGGTATTTGGTATTATCTAGACTGACATAGTTCATGATGTAATGTTCATATTTTTATGATACTAAAAGTTAGACTTGATAGACCATAGAAGGTACAAGGTAGATATCTGTTATCACGGAGAACTCCTCGTCCAGAGAAGTACGGTCTATAAAAACAAAGTCAATCGACAAGAGTACAGTGTATAGTACAAATACAATCCGTCAAGACCGAGTTTAAACAAGTCGCTGTTGTTTTTTTACTTCTATTTGCAAAATTGCAACGATCAATATCCACATTACACATATGGAGTAGCATTACTACTGTATGTCAAGTGAAAACAAGCAAGGAAGAACCATTCTCGCAATTCGTCATACGGTAATTAAAAAACGCGTAACAAGATCATCCTGATTCAAGAAAGCACGATGAACTATAAGCATTAACGTCTTGCTTAACACCGCTTAAGCAAATCAAATTTGTTAGGGCAAGTTTATCCTACAACTCTTCACAAATTTCTATGCATAATACATCATCTTACAACTCCATTTTCACCTCTACATTATCCCTACAATTTTGTTTACAACTCCTTTAAATTTGTGCAAATGTTTTTTTTTTTTAAAATAAAGTTTGGATGGGTAAAGTTTGAGGAGAAATACAATATAAAAATCAGCTAACATTTATTGAAAAAGACAGAGAAATAATCGCTTGCAACCCACTAAAATTGCAGGGATAAAGTTACCCTTAGAAATAACCCATACATATATCAACGGATCAACCGGAACTGGTGAATTTTTCCAAGCCAAAATGGAAAAGACTGACTTAATGTAAGAGTTAATTTTTCAAAAACATTTTGTAAATCTTAGTTAGACTGTTTCGAGGAACAAATGAACATGTAATGATTATTCCCACAAATTTTTAAAATTGAGATTATTTCCATCAGTTTTTTAAACATGGGTTATTTTGGAATAATTGCAACAGAGAGATTATTACCAACAATTTTGCCAAAAGAAAATTAAGTTCTTTTGATTATCTAAGAGACTAACATCAAATTAGTAGACAAGCCTTAAATCTTCCCACTTATCAGTAGTATTTTCTATAAATACGAGTATATGATATTCAAACCCGTAGTAGTCATCAGAGTAATGTATGCAAAAATACTACTGTGATTCCCCGGCCCCCTCCCCTCCCTCCCCCCCTTTAAATTTTTTTTTTTTAATGT
>ONZK01001166.1:32029-78596 GCA_900322385.1 Pharnaceum exiguum | reverse complement strand
TACCGACAAGGCGACAATAGAGAGGTTTTCTACTATTCTTAGTAACCAAGTCAAGGTTTCACGGTTTCATCGTTCCAAAGCTTAAGATTCATGGTTCACATTGTTCATTAAGCAAGGCAAAGAAGCTTTATCCCCTTAAGAAAAAAAAGTACAGCAGCTGTAACATTCATTAAGCTTCCGTGAGTACAGAAAAAAGGTACAGCAGCTTCAACATTCATTAATCGTCCACAACCACAAGTGCAGAGCGAAGAAGTGACACAATAATTTCATAAATAATAAGAATACCACAATGTCACACTTATCGGAACACCAGCAAACTGGGGAAGAGATCCTCCTCCGAAGGCAGTCAATCTCAGCAACAACAACAACCCAACAACAACAACCCCCATTCTATGGAGGTTCTGGGGATTCAAGATTAGTGATAAATCCAATGCGCATTGAAACTGAGCTCCTTTCAACATTTCATGGTTTTATTGTGCATTATACATACTTTATTAAAAAGTCATCAACATAAGTAATGCAAATAACGAAACCTGTACACGAGAAAACCCAAGACTAGACCGTACATAATAGAAGACCAAAAGAGAAAAACAAAAAGAAGCTCAGGTTTTAAGCTAAATTAGCCCACCTGTTCTAGTATAATGAATTGACGTTGTTGCAGTCAGTGGTTTTTGCTCTTCTACTAAAACAAAAAAAAAAGAAGCTCTTCTACTTATAAATAGCTAGGACATTTGAAGTTTGCTCTTCTAATCGTAAGATAAGAAACCAAATGACAAAAGCAACGAACGCAATATTAATTTAAAATTTGAGGAATAAAAAGCTCGATCGTGAACCTATTAGTTATACGATGCAACATTTGCAGACAAAATGGCCTGTGATTCGTGACCAGAGAGATCCCCCATATGGAAGGAAAAATAGTCAAAAGAAGCCCAATATTATTAAAGATGAGTTTATGTGAATCAAGAAGATAGATCAGGCATAATGGAACAGACATCATATCCCAAAGCAAAAAAAAAAAAAGACGTAGAGTTGAAAATTAAGAAGAGGAAAACACTAAACAAGTCCTCCCAAATCATCAACCAAGAATAAGTCGGTGATGCTAGCATGTCTATACAAAGAAATTTAGTTTGCATAGCTGTGTATAAGCTCAAAAGTGGGAACTAGTGGTACATGTGAAAACATGGTATTTAATCACTGATGATGGAAAATGATACGGCAAACACCGAGTTACCACTAGGTCAAGGAACCAATGAAGGAGCATATTTGTATAAAAAGGACATAAACTACTGGTGTATTTGCTAACTTTCAACTTCTCATGAAATAAAGTTCAGTAAACAACTTCACCATTATCAGTGACCACTGTGGGTTTAGTGATAAACCCTTTTGAGTGGACTTTACCAATATATTGAATCAATCAAGGGTTACACGGTGTCCTGTCTACTTGTTGCACAGATAAATGAATGGATCTAAAAACTAATAACTTACAACGTTTACGGCCTAATCAAGCTGTTGACAAAGCACGCGTCATATCCAGACCAAATTGGAGCAGGATTGCTCCCTGTTCCAACAACTTGCTTCAGTTTGCCGTCAAGTAAAACCTGGAGAAGATAAACCAAGACAAAATTGTCGGCATAAAAAGAAACTTTTTGAAGTCATAGGGGAAAACTCGTACAGTAATACTTACCGCTAATTGAGACAAATTACCTGCTGCACAACTCTAAGATCCATAGTATTCGAAGAAGTCCATCTCATCCTCACCCAACAAACCATCAGCAAAACTGAAGCTCTCAAGTCCAAGATCAGGGGTGCCAAATCTGAAGTCTAATGACAGGTCATGCATGGGAGACCCCAGATGACTACCAATAGGTCTATGCTCTTGACTGAACGCATCTACACTATAATCAGGTAGGTTCCCCTTGTTTATCTCATCTCCAGGATTTAGGGATGAAAGAAGCAAATCATTAACTTTTTCCCTACTCTGTGATTCATTAATGGCAACTTCAGCTCCCTGGTCATGATGTCCTGGGACATACTGCATAGGTTGAAGGTAAAACGGCGCACTTGGTTGTAACTCGGTATTTTGAACAGTAGGGTAAAGTATCTCTTGCCCTCCAGTGAAAAGGTTTTGTCCACTAATCACATTATTTGAAGGAACATCAGAGAAATGACTATAATGGAAGTCTGAAACTGGAGGATGGTAATGCCCTAAAGCATCGTTATTCATAGGCACCAATTGTTGAACTGTGCCACTATCTTGCAGAGTATTGTGCATTTGGTATTCATTAATGGGTGCAGAAGCACAACCCATATCAGAAACAGGTGCAGAAGCACAACCCATATCGGAAACAGGTGCCTCAGCTTCATCTGTCCTAGTCACTGGAGCTGGCTGATCACTACGTGTCACCTGCTGATCATTTGTAGATGGGATGGACTGTTGCTCATCACCTGTAGTTGCTCTCCCACGAGGTCTTTTTTTCTTCGTCTGCTTTTCAATTCGATTCTTGTTCTGAACCAAAGGGAGGTTATTGTTAACCGGTTCAACACTAGCCTCGCCATCACTATGTTGGTTTCTTCTCTCATCTTTTGAGGATACTGATCCCAAGCCATCATCAATACCATCAACATCATAATCACTATCACTGCTAACTGCAGGTTTTCTCTTTTCACCACGTCGACCCTGAGGGCTTCCTGTAACACTGGACGCTCCGTTATCGCTACTTGGTTGCTGGATAAGGGACTCCTCCCGGCTTAAAACTGCTAACCAAATCGAACTCTCTTTTGCAGTCATCTTATCTTGCAAACACTTAGACTGCCTCACAAGCCTCCTAATCTTTGCAATATCAGGTGACAAGTGCTTAATTACAGCCGTCAAAACCCCAACCTTCCACATCTTCTTTAGGTCATGGGGTTTCTTGTAAGGGGGGCTCTGACCCTTAGGCAATCCTATCTTAGCCCACCAATCTTCATTGCTTGTTGGCCACCAAGGAGGAGGGATACCCTTTTCTAAAGGGTACTTCCGTTGTGGGGGGTCGCAATGTTGCATAAGAGATGACAAAAGCGAACCCAAGGTGGCATCTTGCAAGTCCTGAAGAGTATTTTGCCCATTCCCACTCCCTTTGTTAGCTCCCTCCCTCATTGCTAAAATCTCGGCCTCATACTTCGCAATAGCAGCCGGACCATTCTTATCAAACTTAACTTTCTCCTTCCACCAAGCTCTAATATTATCCGACGAACCACTCACAGGCTTCCCCTTCTCTGGAATAATACCATACACAAAACCCCTAGCTTTGCAAACCTCCATCAACTTCAACATATACTTCAATATACCATCTTGAGCACGCGACATTTTCTTCCGCCTAGCCTGATCACTGGTTTGCTTGGGCTTCTGCTTATCAGCAGCCTGCTGAGCAGCAATCTTCTCTTTCTCCTTAATCCTCTTGAGCTTAATTCTATCCTTCCACATTCGTTTCGTGAGCTCTTCCGGGTCAATCTCTTCATCACTGACATCCTTTTCCGCTATATTCCCGCACCTTAGTTCATCGACATCTATATCCGATCTACAGCCACCAAACAAAACAAAACAACCCCCAAATCAAATCACTAACTCACTATCACAAACCACCTACATACCAACTTTATAACTCTCCAACATTCCACTCTAAATAATTAAAAAAAGTTCCTTTCTTTCATAACTTACAATTCCACCCTACATAACTCAAAAGTTCCTTTCTTTTCTATCTCACTAAAAAGTTACATACATAATCAAATTGTATAACCATAGCACTAATATAATTCTAACTAATATACACTACTAAGCATATATATACACATCAATCTTCAAAGAAATATAAATAGCAAAACTATGACTATAAGAGCACAAAGGTTCATTTATGTGAATTGAATTAAATAAACATATAAAATAATCAAAACCCAAGTAGCAAAAACATATAAATCTCAACACCAAACTAAAATTCTCAATAAACCCAACAAGTAAAGCTACCAATTAATAACAAAAGAACAAAACTTTATCATTTGGGGCTGTGCAAAATATATTAGATTAGAAACTTACCCATAATCAGGACCAATCTCATCGATTTCTCCCATACCCAGATTGGAATTACTGATGCTGCCGACTCTCAAAACAATTAATTTAACCAAAATTAAAAAGGGAAAAAACCCAGAAAGAATAATGAAAATTGAAAAAAGATCAAAACTTTATGGTGGGAAAGACGTAAAAAGAAAAAGGAAAGAAATTGTTACATAGGGGGTTATGATAAGAAGGTGAGTGGGCAAATTGGGTTTTGTTTGTTTGTTTGTTTGTTTTGTCTGCTGAAAATAGCAAAAGAAAAGATGGTCAATGATTAAGTTTTGAATTTAAAAAGGAAAAAGGAAAATAATAAAAAGTTAAATGAAAGTAGGTGGCAGGAAAGAGAGGGGAGTAGAGGGGTGGGAAGAAGAAGCAGAAGAAAAAGGTAATCGCAGCAGAAAAAAGGGACGAGAAAATCGTAAAGACGCCATTTTGTGTGCCTTTGTAATATGTGTGCGTCTGTGTGTGTGACCTGTGAGTATCAGTTTGTGTTAATTGTTTTTGGCTTAGTACTTATCAGGGCAATTTTTTTGTACCCTCTGAACCTAGACGGGTTTCTGACTATCTGTGCAATGTATTTTTTCTTTTTAAGGTTTGTATAGGGGGGATGGATTTTTCATTTTTGTGTATGTGGGTGATGGAAAATATATGGAAGGGCATCATGTATTAGAGTATATGACCCTTGGGATCAAATCAAAGACTCAAAAGTAGAGGATGTGATCTTCCTGATATAGCACCTTTTGTTGTCATTTTTTCTTTTTTTGGATCATCAATCATTGTCCAAATTCCCATTTTCTCTTTTGTGGAATGGAGATGTTCGTTGTATATTGGAAAGTATGAGGTCGAATAGAGATTCTACCCTTATATAGACCGGGGAAATGGGTCATACGGTTCGGTTTCGATTTGGCTAAGATTCGGGTTGATCTAACTTACTTATTTTCGGGTAAATTTGCAATTAGGGTTTTGTTCATTTCGGGTCAAGAGAAACCAGTCACAGGTTGACTTCAAGGTGTAACTTTCGGGTCTATTTTAGGTTGCGGTTCTGGTGGTTCAGTCCGAGTTATCGGGTTCGATCAGTTTTGTCATGTCTAAGTCTCTAACCTTATATGTAATAAAATGAGTTAGTTGAGTTAAATCGATCATATTACTTGCTAGAATCGTGATAATTTTTTGTTAGGGTTCAGAATAGTAGACTACATACAACTTCAATACAACCTCTACAAATTTAACTTTCCCTTCTCTTAGATTAGATGAGTACTTTACACTCTACAACAAGACCTTTTGGCTCAAACCAAGTGTAGCCATGAGTTATCAATATGTTATCAATTCTCACTTGTTCAATGCCTCATTTACAACAAACAAATCACAATAATCTTGCGCAAGAATAACCTTGGTCCATAATGTAACTTCAATATCCTTGTCTCGAAACAAATAAACCTTCATTATCCTATAAAAGCAGACTAAGTTAACATTCCCTATGCTATACACAATGACATAGCAGCCGCATATTGCTCAAGATACACTTAGCTTGTTCAAACATTCATCGTGGGGGAGTGGGGGACCATTAAGGTCTTGCTCAAATGATTCATGAGTCATGACCAACAGCCACAACAAGTCAATATTTTGACCAAATTGTACATATTTCTTAAGATTAGCTCAAAGAACTCTTCGTAATCTCTGAAAATGGATGGTACTATGAAGCCTGATCAATGTTACAATTGTCATGCAATGCAATTATACAAATCCTTATTCCTATGTGTACTTAGCCTGCAACGAAAGTGAAGTGAAACACTAATTAAACTTATCCGAATGGATGTCTTTTACTTTATTATTATCAATTGAAAAGTGAGCTATGTTTGGTCCTAGCCTCTACCCTGTTGTTAACACAAATAACTTGTATGAAACCGTTTCATATGTGACATTATGTCATTATTTTTTTTTAAAAGTTAATTAGTGAACTAGTCTCACATATTAAACGACATCACATAAAGTTCTATAAACCCAAAATTTATAACTAATTCCTTTTGAAAATGTGTTATGGGCTTCTTTACAGTTAACCTCGTAAATATTGTCGTAAATCTGTTCTTTTAGGTGGTATTACATATCAACAAGTAAAGAAGTTACTTTTACCACACATTTAATTAATTATTTTTCACCCCTAAGGCTTAACCTCTTACACATAGGTATCTCACAATCAATGTTTTGAAAACCGAACCGGACATCAAACCGGTCTCTCAAAAGGTTCACTGGTTCGATCGGTTTAACAGGTTCAACCGGTGCAAAAAACGGTTAAAACCGGGATTTTTTTATTATTTAAAATTTATTTTTAAAAAGTATATTTTTTAATTTTTTCCTGGTCAAACTTGGTCAACAAACGGGTGAAAACCGGCCTGATCGGTTTTTGACCAAGTTTGACCAATCCGGGTTTTAGCCCTCTGAGAACCGGCCGGACNNNNGGTTCCCGGTTGAACCGGCCGGTCCAGACCGGTTTTCAAAACAATGCTCACAATCTCTCTGAGCAGTACCTGGTCAGAAAATTATGTGGATTAATGACCCGAATGGTTATTAGTGACCACATTATATATATAAAATGGGTTTACACAATTTTTTCATTTTTCGTGGTCGTTGGTTAGGAAACTGTAAATACCATGGTCTCACATATACAATTTTAATTTGACAGCTTTGCGTGATGGTGTTCAAGAGGCCTTAAATATGGGTTACACTAATCTATTCATTGAGGGTGACAATAAAGTAGTGATTAATAGTTTCCATAATGTTTCCAAGATTCCATGGACTATCGCTACACTAGTTGACGATACTAAATGTCTTCTACAAACAACACAATATTTCCATCTTCGTCACATTTATCGAGAAGGTAATCAAGTAGCGGATTGGATCGCAAAGCAAGGGCATAATATTATCGACGCCTACTTTTTTCAACCTAGTGATAGTTTAGATTTTCGTAATCTTTTATTTTTTTTATATATTAGGTGGTACCTTCGAGAGGCGGGCTTTCTAATTCACTATGTACTTTTTTTTATAAAAAAATATAAAATTTTAATAAAATTTTCTTAGATATATTTATTTTATTCCCAAATTTAATTGCGAATATTTTATTTTATTAGTAATTTTTCATTCTTTCATTCCCAACCTTTTTTTTCTACCAATCTAAGAATAACAAATAACGATTGATAATAATTAACCAAACACGACTAGTTTTCACGTGTGCAAGTGCAAGCAACGCCAACCAACAAATAACGACCTCACTTTATCAGATCACAAGACACACAAAACTAAACTAACACTGATGGCGACGACGGAATCATCACCATTAGCCACGGAATCATCAGAAGAAGTGACAATAACAACAGCAGGTTGCGAGAGATACCACAAAGCTTTACTAGACTGCCACAAGAGGATACCAGCGGGACTTTCAAGACAATCAGCTTGCCGTCACTTAAACCGTGCATTAGCTGACTGTCTTGTCACCGTTATCTGCCCTTCTCAGTTAGACGCCGTACGGTCTCTTTGTTCCAGTGGTGGGACCTCCTTGAAGAGACGGCAGTGTCAGGAGGCTAAGGTTGCTTTGTCTCTTTGCTTGTCTTCTCATCAAGATGATGATGAGGGATGACGTCATTGACCATTGATTTTAAAAAAAGGAAAAAGGAATGATCTTTTTGATGTGGGTTGGAAGTTTGAGAGGTTTTAGGAGGTGGGTAAGTTTTGGAATTTTGTTTTAGCTTTGTTTTTTGAGTTTTTTTTTTTTGTGATCGCTGATAATTGATTATTCTTGTTGGTTGTTTAAAGCATTTTTCTTGTTTTTTATATTGATGATGATTGGTTGATTGAATGTTGTTGTTGTTGTTGTTTTTGGTTTGATGGGAATTTTGTTAGTTGTAAATTAGTAAAGTTTTTTTTTTTGTTCGAATTGGTTATTGGGTTAGTGTTGGCAGAATTACAATGTATGTTGAATTATGATCAAGGCTGTGTTTTACAGTTCAGTTCAGTGTAATTCAGTTTAGTTATAATTATCATTTTAACAAACCCTAAGAGGTCTCTTTAGTTTTGATTGTGCCAAACTGATTATGGTGATGATGACTATTGTGACTAGAAAGAAGAGAATTTGGGGCTGGGATATTTAGGATTTGGAATTTGATTTGTTATGGGGTTGTTACCTGTACTAGTCAATTTTGGGTCATTTTGTATTGTGTGTGTGTGTGTTTTTGTTTTGTTTTGTTTTGTGGGTACATGAGATCAGAGGATACTTCAGGTGTTGGGAAAAGTCAAGATTGTTTATTTTCTAATAATTCACAACATTGCAAGTGTTTTGGGCAGAGATTCAGTGAATGAAGTTTGGCAAATCAAAGTTAGGATGCCATGTTGCTGAAAAAGAAGTAGAAGAAAAGGTTGGTTGGGAAGTGAATTTGATTGGATAATGAGGAATTGAGGATCACTGCTATGTAAAGGAAGTGAATTTAAGTTTGATAGCCTTTCATTTGAGAATTGTCTGATAATGCCGCTATTAGTGAATGGCAATCATGGACGAGAGTAGAGCCAAGTTGGTTTCAGGTGTTGCTTGTTTTTTCACTCTTTTGGGGAAATTGGGAAGTTATTGGACATGGTTAGGGGAGCTCGATTCATATTGTCAGCTCCCTTAAATGTTGTGGATTTGTGGTCTTGGGACAGAGGGAGCAGTATTTTCTCCCCTTCTTAAAGGATGAATCTTTGAGGCAGATCGTGGTCACACTTTGTTACAGTTGATGTTGATCTGGATGTGTTGTCCATTAGGTCGGTATTACTAGGTGACTAGGTCCTAAGGAGGGTGTTGTAAATGTTATTGAATTACATCTGTATGCTCCGCTGCAAATGCTTGATATTACTAGGTTGAAGGAAGCAGCATGAGCATGCAGTTTGGATAGTGTTTGCCAGTTGATTGTTTTGTGTCATTACATTCTCACATGTATGATGTATCCACTCATAACTAGCTTCTTATGCTTGGCCAAATTCTGCATAATACCTAGTCTGGATTTTGGAGTAGTTTGCCTGAATGTTAACCTTCGCCGGTTGCTGTTTTAGGCAACTGTTGATGCACACCTCCCTGAATTTTAACCTGGACCTGAAAAACCTATCCTGTCAGTTCAACCTTATATAATTTTTTGGTGGGAATGACCAGATGAAAGATTGGTATAAAACTAGCTTGTGATTGCTGTGAGTCCAACTAATCTTGTCGATCGATCCTTAATCTAGTCATGCTCACCTAAATGGAAATCTCATCAGAAATCTTCGGATGAAGATGAGCTCTGTTCGACTGAATTTCCTGGTCTGATTTCCTTCTTCTGTCGTCGAATGTTCACTTGTAGTTCGGTGATAGATGTGAAAACCTTGTGACTGATGAATGGATACATTACTATGTTGTGCTGTTTTGTAGTTTCTTCTTACCTTCTTTTTTTCCGATGGAGTATTAGATAAGCAATCCTGCAATAAATCATGGACAAAGCTGTTGTCTTCTGCGAAATTTCTAGATCATCTGGGGCAGTGAGTGCATTGCCTTATTACACATTTGTGCTTTGTTTTGAGTTTTTATGTTTTCTGCAGCTGTGGAGATCAAAGGGAAATTTGATAAACCTGCCCGCAATTTTACGAACACCAGTCTGACAAATACCAAGTAGAGAAATGGTCTGCATTCAGATGGATACAAGAGCGAATTATCGTGCAGGCTCAGTGTAGATCTTCTACCCCTTCTCATTTGAGATTTCAATAATTTGGGTATGATTTGGAACATGTGTAGTAACTCAAATCTTGATCATCTTCTGCG
This sequence comes from Pharnaceum exiguum, assembly GCA_900322385.1. Lineage (NCBI taxonomy): Eukaryota > Viridiplantae > Streptophyta > Magnoliopsida > Caryophyllales > Molluginaceae > Pharnaceum > Pharnaceum exiguum. Next base: position 68,694 of record ONZK01001166.1, on the reverse strand, counting down.
ACAATATTTCTGGTCGTGTCTGAGGAAAATACTATATGGTTAATAGATTTTACAAGTATACAACTGTAACATGAATAGTTTTTGACCGATAAGCTATCAGTGCAATTTCAATACATATGTCATTTTGTACATTGGATTGATTGTTTAGTTCTGTGCCGAAATGCAAACATGCTTTCAGTTTTTGAATATTCAGTTCCCATACCCCTTTTCCTGATGTTGGTACTCTACTTTTTTTTTTTCTTTAAAGAATGAGTTGGACAAGCTATCCCTGAGGATCATGTAGTTGCATTGTGCAGGGTGTACTTCAGACTTTAGTTTGTGAAATGGAGCAAAAGAAAAAGGGAGAAAGAGTGGTACCATGAGAGCTGTTTATAGAAATCAGAGTTATTCTGGAATAAGTCAGTGCACTTTAATCAACCTCGCAATGATATGGACATGATAGCCTTTGCAGCAGAAGAGCCTTAAAGATTGCATGATGACTTTACCTTTTTCGCTTTTTTAGGTAGTGTCTACCGAGCATATTCATTGATTTCATTCAAAAATCCGTGCTCAAAAGCAAAAGGATTAAGTTAATACTTCAATACAGAGAGACCTGCATAGCCTGCCTGCTTGTGTGCACGCAGAGATTGTGAATCAACATGCTGAATACCATTACAAGAGTTGAATACAACACTAGAACTTCATTACATGGTAATAAATCAAGAAAATAACATTTGAACAGTCTACCAACTGCAGAAAACATCATACTCTGACTCACCTAAAATCTAATATTCAAGGAATGATAAGGACAAATCTAGCAATTATTACAACAATTTAAACTTAAAAATCTACTGCTGCTCTAACATATCAACTACTTCCAACATGACAATCAACTGTAAGGAAAGATCACCATACATAACAGTTCTCTTATAGCATGCTGTCTGTTCTTGCAGGTAGCCTTCTGAAGAAGTTGATCGGAACTGAAGGAAGCCGCTGCCTGAACCTTGGGTGCCTCAGTGTATAGATACCGTAGAAAAGAGCAACCACTTTGAAAGGAGTGACATACAGCACAATGGCAGCCAGCAAACAGAAGGTCACAAACAAAGCTGTAGCTCTCGGGTCTCTCCAGCTTAGCATGGACTGAAATCTCTCTCCTTGGGTGGCCAAGTCTCCTACCACAGTCTGAATTCTTCCTGCAATGCTCCTCAATCGATCGTACCTCATCCTAATTATGTCATTTCCTCGAGAAGTAGGGAAAGTATCGAACTCCTCATCAAGCTCATCCGGGTGTGCTATGTCAGCATGAGAGAGCCGGGTATCCATGTGAGGGGGATGCCTGGGCCTCCACCGGTAGTGCCATATTCCAATCAAGAAAAGATAGAGGAAGATTGTGGGCAAGATCAGCTCAGGGTAAACAATTAAAATTATGTATAGAATGTGGATTAGGACAGTGGTGATCGGGTTCTTCCAGTTGCAGATTTGATCTAGCCATCTCCCAACAGCAATCATCCCACTTAAAACATTCATAATTCTGAAGAAATTGGCTTTGCTCCTCCTCATGCTCCACATATGCGAATCCACATCCAACATATACTCCACAACTTCTTTCCTCAAAGGCGGCTCTGCCCTACTTAGCCTTAGTGAGACTATTTGGGAAGCCTGATGCCTTAAGTTATCTAGCTGTATGACAGATAATGGGTGCATGTAATGCATCTTAGGTAGAAATGGCTGAGAGTACATGTGCAGCATATTTATCCACGATGAGCAGGTAAATCTCACAGCTAATTGAATTTCCCCCATCTTCTTAACCCCTGAAGGATGCAAGACTATAAGGGGGTAAGAATGTGTATAGACCCGATCAGCTTCTAGAGTGGAAAGTCGGACCCTCACCTTCCCAATCCTTGAATCTCTTATCGCATTGTTTCCATGTAAATGACAGTTATCAAAGACACCAATGGTAATGACTGTACATGGGTCAAAGACCTCCCAAGTATATTGCTCGTTCCATTTGGGGTTAAAGCTATCGATGATGGTCCTTGTTCTAACCCATTTTTGCCCGTACTTCGCCACACAATAAGCATCAGTTGTCCCTTTCCCATCTTTGGTTTTCATTGGCATAAGCCCATGAGCACTCAGAACCCCGACCTCCAGAACCCCAATACTTGGCTTCCAAAGTTGTTTGGCAGTAGGCCTGAGATCACTGCTATAATGGGTTGATTCATCCAATACATGGTACCCGCCATCCAAACAGATCCTCAGATGAATTCTACTCGCAAACTTTGTCTCTTTCTTCTCCCCATCAACAATCATATGCCTTTCAAGATTAAACCATCTTGTGTTCACCGGTTTATGGTCTAACCTTCTTTGTACATTTTGCAAAGGGATCACACAGACTCCAAGGGTTTCGTCCTTCCCTGGTCCAACTCGATCTTCCATGCTCAACACCAAGTGCTCTTCAAATGGTTCAGCAGCCACAAACAACAAATCTTCATTCCACATAGGGTTAAGATTCTTAGCCTGGCAAATCTTGGTCCTAAAAGCCTGATTTCCAAGCAGTGCCTTCACATACACTTCAGGGAACCGAGTTTTGTCATGAGGCACCAAATCCTGAGCTTCAATAACATTAACCCTCACATACCAAAGTTTAGGGGAAAGATAAACTTTTGACCGGATTTTGGTAACAGCCTCACCACTAACTGAAGCTGCATCAGAATGCCAAGCATCAGAAAAAGCCTCATCAGCTTGAGTACCCATCCAAACAGCCAACATAAGCTCTCCTTTCACCTTCATTCCCCTTTGATCTTCCAGCCTATACCATTGCGGGGCCAATGGGCTATCTGGTGGAACCCTCCTGGGGACCTCATTAAGGTCGAAAATCACCTTCCCAATGAAGTCATCCTTCATTAAATCCTTATCTTTTATCAGCATTTCAACAATCGAAGCTTGAATTCGTTCCTTAGAGAAAGCAAATACTTGATTCCACTCAGGCTTAGTGTTCTTCTCGAAATGCCGAGTGGTTCCTTTGTAGTTTCCAAGCTTAACTTCCACATAAGGGTCACAACTGCCTGTTACGTCCTTGCTCGGAAGCTCCTTAGCCTTAACAACCCGAACATAGAGGTATTGCATTTGCTCAACAAGGTCATAGGTGGAGGTTAGCTTGTCACCGGCTACACCTGCCCCAGCTATGTTTGGAGAAGTCTCCTTCAGGGCAAAGTCCTCTGGCCCGTGAGGCGGCTTCATTTCTCAGATGAGGGTTTGCAAAGGTCTAAAACAAAATGTGGTTTTGAAGGGAGTTTGGATGAATTGAGCTATGGAATTCAAGGGCAAGTTTTCAGGCTCTATTCACTATACTGACTAAAGAACAGATTTTTGAACAATGAACTGCAGAAGCAAAGTCATGGATGAATAACTGCTCTAACCTGACTGCTCAAAACTTGGAAGTTGGAAGTCAAAAAGCAGAAAAATTTGAGTAGTGAAATGTTATAAAACTAACAGTGAAGTGTTTCTGAGAAACAAACCCTCATAAGAGCAACATGAAGCTCTAAGCTTGGAAGAGATAACAAAAGTACCTGCACCCAAAATAACAAAGGAAAACAAATTAGAACATTTAAGGAAGGTGCACTGCTTACATTGTTGATGAAAGCTAAAGTACAGAAAACGACCACACATTTTGTACAATATTGTCATTTCATCATTTCCCAACCCCAACCTCACCCCCTCAAGCCCTCACCCTCTTTCTGATCAACCAAACTGCAACAGAAAATGGCAACTTTTCCAACCAAAAAACAACATTTGGTCAGCCTACATAAGTAAACTAATTATTCACATAAATACTAGACGACCTTAAAACCCCATAATGTCAACAAGATTAAAACTTTTACTTCTTATGCTTGAACTGTTATTCAAAACATTCCTACATGCTTAATGGGTATGAGAAAATGCATGACAATACAACAGAAACTTACAAACAGATCTGCATTATTTGTTAACCAACAATACAGCTTTGTTTACTGTTCTTTCTTCCCTTTAAAAAATAGTGCAATGCAGAGAAAACAACCCTTTAAGCAGTTAAGCTAACAGTATATATTAAACAACAAATGTAAGACATCACAAAGACAAAGAAAAAAGAGAGAGATATATAAATGTTGAAGTTGACGGGTAGAAGCAAAGTTGCTTACCAACTCAAACAAACAGAAATAATTTGTTGAAGACCAAAGTGACCAAGTCAAGTGAGTAAGTGACTGGATGAAAGAACTTGAGCAGAAGAAATAAAGAAGTTGTTTTATTTTCTGTTTTTATTTTTCAGGGTATTGTGAATGTGAAGCAAATGCAGAGAAAATTATCCATACATAGACACAGTTTTGAATGATGAGCGTGCAGTTGATAGACAAGTCACAAGAGAGACCTTACATACGAAAAAGTTAAATAATTGCATGCTACAGTGAGTCAAGTCTGTCTACAGTCTACAGAGCTACCTGCAATAAAAACTGTAACTGTAACTCAAAATAGAAATTGCAGTGATTTTTTTAAAAAAAACTTACTGTGTGAAATTGTGGGTGAGAAAAAGACAGAAATTACCATTGGGAAACCGAGGCACACACGTGAGACGTTGGTCGGCTTTGGCACGTGCAAATTTGGTTGTTTGGTCGGATTTATGTGGTCATTTTTACTTCCTTTTCTTTTTTGGTGCAAGTGGTTATTTTTTGGAGCGAGTAAAATGAGTACAAAATCTGTGATTTTCTGTGACAAATCCAGCTGATCGATTATTTAGTTCCTAGTGCTAATAAGTGTTTATGAGTCTGCGTAAAGAGTATAATGAGAGTGATTAGCTTTGGTATAAGACGGGGCCACTAATAATCATCGCGGATCACTAATGACCATCGAGCGGTGAATAATCAATCTTTTCTGACATTAATAATTTTGTCTCATATAAACGGTATTATACAAGGTTTTGTGTAATAGAAATGTACAATCCACAATCGAGAGTATGTTACTATGACTGTAGAACGATCATTATTCATGCACTGATCGATCGAGAATTCAATTCATCAATAACTTTATTGGCTGTATCAAAGATTATTATTGGCTGTATCAAAGATTCAAAGGGAAAGTAATTACAGTATTTGAGATAGGTTAACAAAGGATTGAGTAAGAAATGAATACATGCAACAGGGTAGAAAAGGGTTCTCAAAAAAAAAAAAACAGGGTAGAAAAGTAAAGGTAAAGGCCATTAATTGTACTCGTACACGACTAGCGTAGGGAATATATATGTGGTCAAAACAGGAAGCGGGTGAAAAGGCTTTTCCTGCGATGGTAAAATACAAATCTTCCCTTCTCTGCAATTTCGACAATTGTGCTCTCTGTGTCCTTGTGCTCTGTGTTCTGTCCATCGTACCCGTTATTACTCCTCCTACTGAATTCCTCAATTGTTTAACGGCTTAATTCAGTTTTAGTGTTTGTATAATACTGCTAGTCTGATACTTACCTGGGGTTTAACAAGCCCTTAATTGTTTTACGAGGATAACTTCAAGTTACTAGTAACAAGAATACAACAATTACGTTCTTGACTTCTTGTCATCTTGTGTAATCTTAATCAGTCGAGTATTAGAGTAGATGGTGTTGATGAATCTAATCCAATCCAAACAGAATAAACAAATGAATGTATCTTGGTAGTGCTAGGTTTACATTAGTTGGCCAAGCATATTCCTTGCTAGTCTTAGTTCCTTTTATTTCATTTTGGCAAAATTGATGGAATAATCTATACTTCGACTGATTATTTATAAATAATCCGTACTTTGAAGACTATCTATTTGTTTATTTATTGAGGTCCCTTTATGCTTCAGCTGAAGATCATGGTTGGTGCTTAATATCGGAAATTAAAAACAACTACAGTATGCAAACAAGCTTTATTATAAGAAGGCTCAATATCAATTACTACACCGATTTTTGAGTTCCTTGTTTAGTACAGTGTAACAATGGGATCAACTGGGCGCTATATTGTGTATAGAACTATATATAGACTATCAGATAGAGAAGTTGGGTACAGTAAACCCCCCAAGTGCCCGAACCATATAAGAGGAGAAGGAAATGAAGGAAAAACCTATTGTAAGCAGGGAATCATATCTGCACTTTCTTGCCAATGCAATAAACGAGTCTGTGGTCTCATCAGAATCTTTTGACAGGGACAACCGCTCCTTGCTTTTTCCCAGATTCAAGCATCGCCTCTAGGATTGCTACATCTCGAGCACCTTCCACATATGCGAGGCGAGGGTCGGGTTTCTGGTTGCTTGATGACTGCAAAAATATGTTAGCCAAAACTTAGTCTGTAAGTTGCACAAACATACCAAAACTTTCATCTCTTCTGAAACAAAAAAAAAAGCACAACTATTAGAAATCGCCATCTGCAGTCTCACGACTCACCTCTGATATATCATGCACAAATGTTCTCAGTTCCTCAGTTACCCCACAAAATGGGTAAAAAGAGCTAGTGCATTTTCCATCAGCATTGAACTTCGACACCTGAAATTGCATCCCAAAGTATAAGGATGATATACCTTTCTGCTATGCAAAAGAAAAGATATGCTAAAAAGTTGAATTATCTAAAATGTCACTTATGACACAACTCAAAGCAGATTTGACCCTTAGGCACTTAGCGTACCAAATAACCGTGCTTGCCATCAACACTGCCTCGCTCAACTTGAACAGTTCCTTTTAAGCCAACTACTCGCCAGAAAATCTGAAGGTGTAAGATTTGTCATTTTGTCAGCAAATCAGACAGTGAACTACATTCAAAGAGAGCACTGGGCACTCCAATGGAACCCAACAATACATCACAAAACTGCCTTGTAACACCATGATAATACACACCTTAGGCGATCTAGTTGACACTGACATCACAAAAATGCCGCCACACCCATTCTCAAGTTGGCTGTTGAAAAAGAAAGCATTTGGAACTGTTAATCTTCAGAATTCTGGAATTTTGAAGAGAATTATGCCTAGATTTCAAACAGCCATTGAACTTACAATGAACTTGAGATATTATCCGGTGGGGGTAGAGTAGTATCCACGTGGGAGGTCAGAGCTGAAACGGTGTTCACCTCACATCCAACAAGCTGCTCAAACAAAGACCAAGTTATAGATTAAGGACCAAAATACAAGAACCTATATCCACCAAGTTCTTCTTTTGTTCAACAATATCTAGTGAAAATGTCTGGGAAATGCAGGGATTGCACCGTTGCTGGAGGTAACAGAAATGAACAACATCAAAGTATTCACATTCTAAGCAAACAAAAAATATGAATTACCAATATCATACAATAGAAAGAAATATGCAGATCTAGATATATCTAAAATTCACCAGCCTAGGCTGAGTACAAAAAGAGTGTGGAGTTTGCTCACCATCCTCAACCCTGCAATCATATGCACCCCCATATCTAGGATGAAACCTCCCTGCCATAAAAAAAATATAGAACAGTTTTAAAAACAATTCCAGATGTAAGTACATATTATATGGGATAGATGTGCTTAAAGTTCAGAGGTAATTATTCGAGGGAATCACAATTTCAGGCAAGCAGTTGCAATCCCAAACCAGAAGAACAACACAAAAATGAACTTCCACTAACAACAGATAGTCAGTGTAAGTGCTCTCCATTACAGAGAAAAACAATAATCAATGAGTGACATTGTTGGATAAGTCACAGATTAACAGTCTGGAGCAGCAGAAGCTCTAAAACGATGATTAGGAAAGAATCAGATATCACCTATGACCTCACTTCCCTAGTTTATCATGCAAGCTTGGAGTCCTATAGTTCTCATCAACAACTCATGTTTGCAATAACATAATAGCACACATATGCTGCAAGACACATGAGATTTTACAATACCATAATAGCATTTATCTTTAAGGAATGTCGGCTGAGAAACTACCAATCTACCATAACATGTCTATATTAGATATGTACGAGAGCAAACCAGGCACGCACAGTAAAATTGCGTCTCCAGGAGCTTGAGAAATATGGATTAGAACTGTTCATTGACCCCTCAACAATGACCTGGACACTCATCATGTCTCCAATTTCTTCAACCAGCTTCCTGCTCTGCACCTCACCAAATTAGTTATAGGAGGAGCTTCAACACTAGCAGCTGAAAAACAGAGCTGAAGAAAATGTACCTCAACGAAACCAGGCTCAAATCTGTAATTTTCTGCTACAGCCCAAATTGGTGCACCTGGAGCATTAGCACAAATAGGATGGTACCCCAACAGGGCCTTTTCTGCCTCCTCATTAGCTACACATTAAGACAAGGTTGAACCACAATAGATGAGTATTTAGAAACGATGAAAATGCACGCAATCCTCTTCATCCTATGATTTATTATTGTCAAATAACTAAGTAATGCTTATTAATATAAAGTAACAGAGATGTAGCAGAACATAGAAACCCATAGTATAAAGTCCCCTACTCTCTGATAATCTGTACTATTAGCAACTTAGCTGAAAAGGCTTATGTAAGAGTAACAAGAGGATAGCAAGGATGACTTAAGTTTCACTTACTAGCAGCTGCAGGTTTCTCTGTTGATCCATTATCCGAATCCAAGCACCCAAGAAAGTTACATGACAATAAGCAAAGAAACCATCATCAACACTCAATAGAAACCAGAAGAAAAGAGGTATAGAAGAACCAATAGAACTAAAATACATGTAGTAGATACTTTAAGGTAAAATTTCTTCAATTAGTATTTAGAGAAAAAAAAAATTGTTCAGATGACCATCACATCATTTACTCAATTGCTATCAAGGAAAGAAATTACCTTGGATAACATGCTTCCCTGCCTTAAGCAGTTTGAGAGACATTTCTACCTATGCAACATTCACAATAAATTAGGTTGAGAAAATGAAATGACAATCTTCTGAACAGTATCAGAAATTCTTCAAATGGCCAAACACTACACCCTTTACAAAGATATGCATCATACTTTAGTTTAGTTCAATGCAGAAGGGACCAACAACAATGAGTCAAATTGCTGCAAAAACCATGATTCTCACCAAAATTCATGCTGAGAATCTTTTTAAAGCCCGTCAAAATCATGATAACTTGATCTCATTTACAAACACAATCATACTACACACAAAGACAAGTTCTTAAGCAAAAATTGATCATATCATGCCAAAGCTACTTTAAGAAGATTTTCTTTCAATAAAAAAAAAGCCCACCAACAAAATCATTTCTAAGTAGACCTCATTCACAGAATGTCTCTCATTATCCACAAGAATGCTTTTTTTAAAGCATATTTTTGCAGAACAAAAACTCCACATAAACATTAAACAACCCAGGCATAAGAATGACATCCCACAATCTTACCAATAATCAATCCAACAAACACACTCAAAAACATTATCCAGGTATGAAGAACTCCACAGCCACAGGAGATATAAATGAACACATAGGAAGAAAGAAGACCTGAAACTGAGCAGCAAGAACAACAGCAACACCAGGAACAGAAGAGTCCTGAATGATATCATCAAGGCCAGCATCACCCCACTTGGCTTCCACTCCTGGAAAGTTCTTTTCAGCTACTTCAACTGTAGATCTAGCTGACTCCTATAAAAACATTATTATCAACAAAAACAACAAATACCCACTTATCAAAACTACATGATCACACTAAATTCCAATGAAAAACTTGAGTAAAAGATAGAGACTGCAAATGGGTATACCTCAGAACGGCTCCAAATGTATTTGACAGAGACAATATCAGAGATCTCTGACAGTCTTGGGATGTATTGGGTTCTTGCAAAAATGCCTGCTCCTATAATTGCGATCTGGGTCTTCTTTGCCATCTTTGATTGATATGAAAGCAAGATAGGTTGAATGTTTTCTACTTTAATACTGTACTCACGTAGTCACGTAACTACACACTTCACTGGATTTCGGGAAGAGAGAAAGAGAGGCGCGACGCAAGGGACTAACGGCTTTAAAAGTGCTTCTTGCACTTAAAAAATGAGAACAGGATAAATAACGTTATTTCTACTCTTCTACTAATATAATAAACACGTGACATTGATGTGTTTATTAGTTTCATTTCATAGAACAGATCTCTTCAACGCCATCAATATCAATCATCAAATTGTTTCTCAATCACGTATAAATGAACAATAAACACATGACATTATGGCCATCATAATAGAAACTCGTACATATAACAGGGAAGTATGGTCTGTACATTGGTTTACAAATTTTTATAGTATATGTAACTGATTATCGAAACAAGTACACTAAAATGGCAGAAATCGCCTGTACAGATATGCTTTCTCAATGACAACAGACTGAATTTATCTCTTTTTTTGTACAGGTATAAAGGCCTGTACATATGCGAAGCCGTATAAATTAAGAGAATACAGCTCACTGCAGACCAATGAGGAGAAACGCTTCGTGTGGAAAATCAAACTTGATCCTACTGGAAGAGCCTGAAAATGAATACTGGGCTCTGAAGGTCGATGAATTTGCTTTTTGGATCCAGTGACTGTATATAAATATTTTCTTTTGGTCCCTCGCTGACTCCTGATTGTGTAGCATATTCCAGTGCCATTTCGTAATCGACCTGCAGGAACAGAATACAAAAGCGGAACCATCAGCAAAACCGGTGTAAACCAATCTCTCTTCCTGAAGATTTGAAGAAAGAAAGATATCAATAGTTCGAATAACACAACAGCAACAGCAATACGAAAAGTCGCACGAATTTGTGAATTAGACTTATGCCGTATAACTTGTTCACATTATTTTTTAGCCATTGAATTTAGTAGGCACAAAGTTGATCCAATTAGCGCCCACAAAATGCAGACTTGTTTTAGAAAACGTATTGCATTTCATATGTATACAGATTATGTTACCTGCTCAACATGTCTGGCAAGTTTCTCTTTAAGTGTTTCTTTTGTCACCACGCCAGTTGAGACCTTCGTCAATATTTCCGCATCATCACCTTCATAACGTTTCTTCTTTGCTGCGTGCATTTGGGCCATTTCTCCAAGCACTTCATATATAGCATTTGCAGCATCAGGAATGTATCTGAGATTTCAATGATCCAACGAAAGCAACTCAGTAAACAGTTAATTTGGATAGCTAGCACAAAATGGAACTTTTTGAACTGAAAGAGTTAATGGGGTGGCCAGTTTACTTGCTCATGTTCCTCTTTCTTTCCTGCTGTTCCCTAGCCTGAATTCTTTTTACTATTTTAGACTTCAACTGGCTACAACACTGCTTGATAGCTGTCTGCAGGTGCCATTAAAAGGAATAAGCATATAACACGCAACTGAAAAATGAAAGGAAGTTGGAGACAGTGGAGAAATGACCAACCTTCACAGCTAAAGCTATCTCACTAATATCGTCGCCAATGTATTCCTTTCCAGTTCCTTTGAAAGGAATCTTGGTGCTTACAATGCTCACAAAAACTCCAATCTTATCCTGAGCCTGGTTTATCTTGTAACTACTCCAGCTGCACATGATAGGAAACTTCAATGAGATATCTTTCACTAATACATTAACAACCTCACTAAGCAACAAGAACAGGGACAGAAGGATCTCTTTACTTTATCCTCTTTATCGCTGTCCTTGTGACAACATCAGCACCTTGCTCGAAGAGAAGGGGAATTCGGTTGGCGAAACGGAAGATATTAAGACCCTACAAAGAAAATGCACTTTAATAAACCAGAATGGAATATTAACAACAAGTTTAACAATAAGAGATTGCAAGGTTCCAAACAATACCAGAAAGATATAGAAAGAGTAGCAGTTAGCAGCAACAAGTACTTATGCATTTCATTACACATTAGCACTGGAACAACTCACATCTAAATCTCAGACCTCAATGTTTGTATTTCAGGATCTAGAACCTCTGATAGCACTATTTATCATTGTTCTTTCATTTTCTTTCCGAAGGGTTATTTACAACTCTGAAGCATGTATGAAGGATAAAGCTATTCCTTCAACCCATATTTCCAACCAGGTTTTGTTCAGATAAAATTTTTGAGAATTAGAATCACAAAAAAGCCCTTGGTCACACAATTGGTTAACTTCCATTCCATGACTTGCCACAGGGAAGTACTCACATGCTTAACATCTTTGCCGCCAAGACTAACTCCAGCCTCTACAATGAAAGGATGGCCTTCAAAAACTTGAGCGCTGCACATCATAACAAAGTCAATGAGATATTTACAATACAATAGCCTGTCAAAGAAGGTTAATGCTTATAGTTTGCTTAAGAAGGATGGTAGCGGCAGGAAAATAGAAACATCAATACAGACCTGCCTGAATAAGTAGCAACCATATCAGGGTGCAACTCTTTAATGATTCCTAAGCGGAGGTTGTACTCACCCGCAGGACTAAGACACTGCAAACAGTTTATGAGTTTTATCAGCATGATATTCTAGGGCAATCCCAGCAGGAAAGACAACCATAACCAGGAGGCTCACATCACCACTAGGATCATCAAACTTGGCCTGACGAAACAACTGGTGAATGCGAACTATTTGCTGTGACGTCAGTGATTTCACAGCCATCGTTGGGCTAAAATCTGAGCCCATTTCTCCTGAAAAAAATGGAAGACACACTGTTACCTGAAATCTACACAATTAATGAATACACCCAGATCAAAATTACTATAATCCACCAGTGGCATCAGCCACAGATGAAAACTAACAACAATCAAATAGGAAATTTCTGCAAAGGAACAATTGAAATCCCAGGATCAGCTATAATGGTCACAGATCTCCAGTAGGTATTTAACAAGAAGAGTTGTATCTGCGTATAAGCCCAGCAAGCACCCAGAAAGCATTTGCGAAGTTATGTGCAGCTTCACCTTTGACACAAATTTACAAAATTAGCCATCTCAAGATGTCATGCTTACCGTTGATTTGTGTTAAGGGATGGTCTACTGTTTCTAATCTTGATTATTTGAATTACTGGTATTTAACCGACAATACTGAAATCTACTCGATAAGTACACCACATGTGTAATGAATCACTTTGAAAGAAGGAAATCATATGATGTCAGCTTCTCACCAATCAAACGCTCAGCAAGAGGTTTTCTTATATTCACAAATTCATGCTGTAGAAATTGCAACAGGGTCGATTTTGTAGACTCTGCAATAAGCCGCTTGATGAGCAGAAGATCAACAGCTGAAGGATGATATTTTGTTTCTATAGGTATGGGAGGCATTACATCAGTTCTTCGGGCAAAACGTATGGTCACATTTTTACTGCATGCCAACATTAAAGGAGAATTAATTTAAGTCTTCCCAGAGTAAAGCGAGGAAGCCAATATAGAACTAGAATTCCTGCAAGTAGGTATGAGAGATAACAAAAAGAATGATATCATACTCGGATGCTTCTGAGATGAACTTGAAGAGAAACTGGGCATAAGGTGTGATGACAGCCATCTGCCGTAAGTAATGCAATATCTTGGACTGCAGGGATGATAAATTACCCATGATTAAACATACACCCACATCATTCACTTAATAATGACTTAAGAGTGATTGATTACCCTGTATGTAGTCCAGTTTCCCTCAATAACAACTTGTATTTCAGCCCCATGCCACCGATTCTTGTTTTCACGCTTTTCATGTAAATGAATGTGTGGGATATTTCTACAAAAGTAGAATCAACCACATCACCACCTTTAAACCAACATAAAAGAGATAGTGGAAGTCTAGGACAAGCAGCACATCAAACTACTGGTTTTGGAATGCAGAGGAAAACAATAAAACAGCACGATAGACAAACCCGAAAGCCCTCATTTTCAAACGTACCGATGAATATCAATATCCAGCCTGCAAAGCGAGACAAAATTTTGGTTTTCCATTGCGGATGAGATATCTATGGGGAGTCCAGTACTCATCTTGGACCAAATCAATGCCTACAGAAATCTTATACAAACTAGGTTAGGTACTCATCATGCCGGCTGCCTGAAATTTCCTATGACATGGTCACATGACCCCCAATGAAGCACAGGGTATTAGCTCTGATACAACTTAAATCACATAGAACATGCATAGTTTATACTCACCATCTTGGCTCCCAGCCCGAATTTCCCACGTGTTTGTTTCAACCCATATTTTGTGCCCGATAGAACTGCAACGAAACCAGGGACATTAATATTTAAGAACATAGACGAAACTAAGAACCGGATAGAGGAAAGTAAAGATAAGACACCTCTTCCAAACATGTTTGGTATATCATCATGTGACATCCCTTTTCCATTGTCCTAAAGTAAAGAAAGTTAAATAAAATTGTTAGAGTTTCACATATCATAGAAACACAGCACATGTCTCTGTAACAAGGATTCATTCTTTAAGCCTTATTGAACAGAATTTAACCGAAGTCCACTGATTTCTTTGTTATAGAAGCCATGAAAACTGTTGAACTAAACTGAAATCTGGGGAATACAAGTCGTAAAGAATGGGGCCTAACTAAGTGGGGCTGCTGCAAAGTCTCACCTTACATGTCACTCTGAAGAATGAAGCTTCGCCCCTGCCTTTAATGGTCTTCGCGGACAGCTCTTTGACTTTCTTGCCCAGGGCAGCATTTTTTGCTTGGATTTCCTGATCACGGGCTTCCTTAGCCATGCGTCTCTGCATGGTACACAACAGAGCTCATGACCAAATGAGCATCACCTTTGCACACAATGGAGATATAAAACGGCTACACGCATGGTAATGTTAGTTTTGCTTCAATCAAAGGCCAATGTCATTTAATTGTTGGATTTGAATATGTATATGAGGAAAAAAAAAACTCAGGCCGTTCATAGTTAACCGTTACAGAATACCTAAAGGGAGACCCAAGAAGTAGGAAGGGCTAAACACATGGGTATATTTCGTTCACAATCATCATATGAATATACAATGTCAGTATCTTCTAAAGTGAACAATTACACCAAGCACACACCTCACGAGCCTTGTCTGTCTCATAATCATCATATAGGGCCTCATCAATACGCTCCCGATCAACCAGACCAATCATGGTGTTGAACTTACTCCTCTTTATCTCTTCACTGCAAACATCGAAAGTAGAAACCTTTAGTTACAAACACAGAAAAGCCAGTAACAACACATTCAATTCCAACAGAAAAAAGAGTAAGCACTCACATAGTGATCTCCACGACAGGAAGCTCTGATATAGACTCTGCAGAATCAAGAGCATTTTCAACAAGCTCCCTTACGGTGGTATACAAGGATTTTCCTGGCTGTTAAGAGAGGAAATGACATGAGCTTCAGTACAGTGATTTTTTTCCCATAAATATAAAAACCATCAATGCCATTCTGTCTACCATCATCATAACTTTGCAATGCAAACATAGTACAGTACTACCCAGCTAAAGTAAACACTTGAAGAAAAAAAAGGAAATGAAAAAGAGGGTAGGGGTTATCACATACATTATCAAATCCAGCTATGTTCTTGTTCTCAGCAAAGAACTCCGCCGGTGACTCTGCCCAACAACAACAATTTAAAAAACAACAAATAAAATAAACCCAGCTCACATTTTGTAAAAATAAAAAAGAAACGAAGTAAAAGAAATGAATTACTTTGCTTGAGAACGCTCTCTTTGGGCTTTTTACTAGAAGCAGCAGTATTAGTAGCAGCAGCAGCAGCTTTGGATTTTCTCTTTTTATTATTACCCTCCGGAACCACCACGGGGCTCTCGCTGCTACCACCTCCGTCAGTCTCCATTTGTTACTTTCGGGTTTTGATTTTGATTTCTCAGTGAAATGTTATTGTTATTGTTATTGTTATGTTAGGGTTTTAGCTTTTTTTTAAAAAAAAAACTTAAATAAATGAAAGAAGGGTGGGAGGGAGGGAGATCAGGTGGGGAGCGGTGGTGGGTAATGCTGTGCACTCGACTCTTTTTGACGGCCTTTAATTTGGTGTTTCATTAAATGAGATGGTGTGATCTGACGGTTCACAAGGGACAAAAGGTTGTACGAGTATTTTTTTTGTGTCCGCGCATTTTGGTTTTCATATTTTCGTACGGTATGATTGTTTATCTCCCGCCAATACCAAAGCCATAAACAGCATTCCTTATTTCTTTGGTGACAAATGTGACATCGATCACCAAAATGAATATGCAATCTATATTTTTACTATGTAAATTTATTTTATTTTATTTTTGAAAAGGAAAAAATATTTATAGGACTGCTCACAAACTCACAATGTAGTAAATGCTATTAAAAAATAAAATCGTACAAGTAGTCGATCTATCTATATAAGATGAAATATCATTTTCGTAGGAAATTAACTATGTATAACTGTATAAGTAGAATGAACTAAAAACCACTATCAATGAACTAAATGCAGGAACACATGTTATTTTGTGCTAAGTGATGCAGCTGCTAAGAGTGTTGTTTTTATTAGATAATTAAAGTTTACATATGTGAATAAAAATCACGTGAAAGTAAAAGTCCAATTCTAATTAACTAAATCATGGAACTTCCAGTCCAATATTATGTTATTATATATTTAAAGAATATATATTATGAACTAAATTGGGGTAAGGCTGCGTACATCAGGTTCTCTCAATACCCCACCCCATTTAGGATGGGATACACTGTGATGTTGTTGTTGTTGTTGTTTAAACACGTTAAATCTCGAAGTCCTAAACTCCCATTAAGGGATATGATGATGTTAGTAATTATCCTCATTCCTTCAATTTTTTTGTTAAAAAAAATCGGCATAAAGAGAAAGAAACCAAGGACGCGATAGATTAAATTTCATAACTTTATCAAGCCATTGCATTGCCCATCTGCCTATATAATAAGAAAGCCACCATATCCATCATCTGTGTGCCACTGTGTCACTACGCACGATTCCCTAATATTATATTCTCTAATATTGGTTTATTATATGAATAAATTTCACTAAAGTGATATAAGTGAAACTCCGTGAACTAATTTGAATTTATTTGGAAATATAATATCATAAGAAACTCCTAAAGTGCATTCAACTAATAACTTGGATGGATCAAGTTGACTAAATGAACGGATCTTGAATTTTATTAAGTTAAACTGAACAAAATTGAGGGCGGGTGCGTGCAAAACCTTATTTCCCTAGAACGATTTTCGTGCGTTCTCACTTCGAACGAAAGCTTGGGTCAGTTTATAAAAAATTTATTAAGAATGATTGATTATTGAATAGGTTCTCAAAAAAAACTTTGATTCTAAATAGAATATCAGGCGTCTCACATTAATAGAAAATCATTACACTTAGGGATCTAACTATAAGCCTTTAGCGTAAATTTCCCTAATTTTCATAGACAACTAATTATATCCACATTAACAACAACAAACAAAAGAAATAACATGGTAAACAAACAAAAGAAATAACATGTGTATTCTACCAGATTGAACCTCCACCACCCCCATATCAACCGATGTTGTAAATGGCGAAGGGACGACAGCAATATGGAGGTTTGAGAGTTGTTCTAGGGCCTGTTTGGCAAATCTTCAATCTGCTTTTTTTTTTTAGCATATTTTGTCTTTTTTTTTACCTCACATCAATCTGCTCTTTCCTAATTTTATCATTTTTTATCTTATACCAATCCGCTATCCGGCCTTAATTGTGAAAAAGAACAAGGCTAATGATCATTAATTCATTATATTGTGATGGAAGGAGGGGCGTATGGTTAAGTTGGAAGAAATGTTACACAAAGACTTGAGCAAATCAACGTACTGTCAGTTTTTATTTGCCAGTATTTGGCACGCTACAAATGACTTCATGCTTTATGGAGTACACTTCCTACTTTCAACTGTACAATGGATGCACGCGAATGCTGAATTTTGAGAGGGAAATATAAATACCAATCTTGTTCTATCTTATCGAAGAGATTTCTTGAATGAAATTCTGAGAAAGAAAGTTCCTTACGAAGTCACGAGAACACCTCAATTATTTGGCAACACGTAACACGTTCACCTAAAATGCAACAAAAGACAACAAATTCAAAAATGTGAACCCAATGCCAGCCCAAAATGTCAATATCTGATTCTTAACGTCGAATTCGGTGAACTCATTGCCGGCCAAATCAAAGTATAAGCACGATTTTTCTTTGGAATTTCCGAAGCTGACTATTTTTACAATTCAATAGTACTCCGTAATAACACGGTCTCCGTTGTTTTGGATTAAACTATGAATTAGATCAAAATTAAAACCCTCAACCTTAATTGAAATAAATTGATTGAATTGCTTTAATAATAAGCTGTAAAAGAAATTTCTACTCCAACTCTTAGGAACCGAAGAATAGTTACCGGGGGAATAATATGGTCAGATTAGTCATATTTTTACTTTTCGAACATTCGAAGTTGACTATGTTTATTTCGCTTCTATAGAAGCTAAGTCTTAATAGACATAGCTTATGCTTGGTTGATTTTACGCTTAGAAATTTCACTAGATTTTACTTCTCCCAGTCAACCTGGAGAAATTCAGAACTCCCCAATGTAGTAGCTATGATTGATAAGAATTGCACGAAAGGTATAAGTTCCTTAAATTTATGACCGTTTTTGGAGATAACATACAGAATATAACTGAATATAGACAATGCTCATTAATTATGATAAGTTATATAACTGGAATGAGCTAGCTAGGTGAACGCATTTAAAAGGACAACCACGAGAAAGAGAAATATGATAAGCGCGACTAGGCCATAACTCATTTACTCGAATCGCATCACAGTGATCACATTGAATATATTTGTTGAAAATGAATGATATGCAGTATCACGGTAGGTGCAACGTCGCCGCATGTATCTGAAAATGGAGTACCTATGGCTCAGAATAGTGAGTTTGTGACACGGTCGAAAAATATACACGTATTTTTCAAAAAAAAGACATAGTAAGCATTGCCCCAATTTAAGTTCATATGGTCCAAAATGTCGTTGATAGCATCACAGCCTCATAGAGCACATTTTTATTATTGTACTTACCAACTCGGCAACTCTGGGTGAAGCAAACATTTCAGAAAAGTAAACAAAACTGTAATCTGTCAAGCTCAAAGAAAAGAAAATGACAAATAATTTAAGTGGACTTTAGACTTCTAGCTTTGGGTATATAAAGGATCGAAAAAGGGCCTCTTTGCTTAGCAAACTTCCCTGTGCAATAAGTATAATCAAGTAGAGATTCCTATGGAAAAAACTATAAGTGTTAAAGCTGTAGCTACGGTAAAGCTAACTGTTGTTGGCTTTTTCAAAAACATTGGCTTAAGCCAAGGGCTTGATGGCGTGTCAGATCTCTTCTTTGGCAATGCACTACTATTGGAGCTTGTTAGCTCTGATGCCTCTGAACCTAATGCAAGTACGTTACGTTCCTCGAAAACTTAATAACCTATGCGGCTATGTCCTTCTAAGCACATTTTATGTCAAGAATATATAACATCTTCCTTCTAGTCTGTAATCATACATATTGTCAATGTGTCACGAATTGAATGAGATAAAAAAGTGGCGCGGGGTGGAAGTACATAGTTATTTTAAGAGATTTTGATCTTTGTTAACCTTTTGCTGTGTATGCTTTTACAGGATCAGCAGGAAAATTGGAGAGAAAACCTATACAAGCTCATGCAAAACTGAATATCACCAAAAATGAAGGTGATGAAGTGAAGTACGAGGCACAATTTCAAGTTCATGAAGACTTCGGCGAACTTGGAGCCATCTTAGTCACAAATGAGCACCGTAAAGAGATGTACCTTAAAGATATTGTTCTTGACGGTTTACCTCAAGGTTTAGCCAATGTGTACTGCAACTCTTGGATACATTCTAAGCATGACAACCCCGAAAAGAGGGTGTTTTTTACGACCAAGGTGATTAGGTGAATCAACATATATGATGGCCATCGTATTTTCCCCCTATAGCTAGTTCAACATGTTGCATTAGTTTCAGCTCCATGTAGTTGAGCTGAAGTACTGCATGCCATTCTGTTGAATTCAGTTTCAAAAAACATTCAAAATTAAACATTTTTTCCTATGCACAGCCATCATTTTGTGACGATCCAACATTAAATGGTTTTCAATTTGGATTGAAATACAGTGTTATCTACCATCACATACCCCAGCGACTTTGAAGGCTTTGCGAGAAAAGGAACTCAAAAATGTAAGAGGCAGCGGAGAAAGAGAAAGAAAGGCTTATGACCGGATCTATGATTATGATGCTTATAATGACCTTGGCGATCCAGACAGTAAAACTGAGCTAGGCCGACCAGTTCTTGGTAGCAAAGAGCATCCATATCCTAGGCGTTGTAGGACCGGACGGGAACCATCTAAGAAAGGTAATTGACTTTTCATTTGTAACAGTACTCTTCTAACATTACTCATTTTTGTATGCAAGTGTTAGAAACTACAAAGACGTACATAATGACAATTATGTTACCGCAGAAAAACCCCATTTCAAATCAAGGGTCACTAGTCTAAATAAATTTTGTTTGTGTTATGATTATAGACCCTCTATCGGAATCAAGGGCGACCAGCTTCTACGTGCCAAGGGACGAGGATTTTGCTGATCTTAAGGAGATAACATTCTCAATTAACGTCCTAGATAATGTATTGCATGCATTGATACCCACATTGGAGGGCGTCCTTACTGATCCAAAACTCGGTTTCGAAAGCTTCAAAGATATCAGCGAATTATTCAGCACAGGAATAAAGCTATCTGATATGAAAAATCCGGATTCAATGTCAAACATGTTGCCTAATTTGTTCGAGACTAAAGGTGTTCTGTCCTTTCCCACTCCTGACATGATTGAGAGTAAGTATCTACTGCTTTATTCTTTTGTTCGTTCTTGTTCGATCTTTTACAATTATGGATGTTTGATACATTTTGATGGTGGCGTATGTAGGAGATGAATTTTCTTGGTTCAGAGATGAAGAGTTTGCTCGTGAGACTTTGGCTGGTCTCAATCCTTACAGCATTAAATTAGTCACGGTATAAGGACTCCTACTCTGTACTTCAAAAATACCTTTAAGCATGCATGTTGAAGTAAAGTTTACTTAATTTAGGAGGACATGTATAGAACCAATGACAGACTCGATTTAGCTTGATTACTCGGTGTTATTCGACAGCTGAGATTTAACTTTGCCAAAAGATTTAGGACCCTAGCTAATTACTCTCTTGAAATTATACAGGCATGGCCAATCATGAGTACGCTTGATCCTGAAATATATGGGCCACAAGAATCAGCCATAACCTCGGAACTGGTTGAGCAAGAGATCAAAGGCTTCATGACTATCAGTGAGGTAAATTTTTACCGAGTACTATTTAAAACTGAGTTTGGGGATTAAGGCTACATTATAGTTGTTGTATCGATCTCCAATGAGGAAGAGAAAAATAGATGATATCCTCTATTGTCTTACGTCAAGCAAGATTCCTTTGTTCACTCAAAACAAAACTTATACAGGCTCTAGAGCAGAAGAAGCTCTTCATTTTGGACTACCATGATTTGCTGCTCCCATATGTGAACAAAGTAAGACAAATTGAAGACACCACATTGTATGGATCGCGTACATTACTCTTTCTCACTCCACAAGGCACATTGAAGCCTATAGTCATTGAGCTTACAAGGCCACCAACCGATGACGGCAAGCCTCAATGGAAGCAAGTGTTCACGCCAAGTGGTGACGCCACTCAGACCTGGCTATGGAGACTTGCTAAGGCTCATGTGCTTGCTCATGACTCCGGATATCACCAACTTGTTAGCCATTGGTAAATCCCTCATTCAAATGCTAAAAGTTTGTGAAATTAATCGTAGGTAACTAACTATCAAGTTCAACATTTGCAGGCTGAGGACGCATTGCTGCATAGAGCCTTACATAATTGCAACAAACAGACAGCTTAGTGCTATGCATCCAATATACAGACTCATGGACCCTTACTTCCGTTACACTATGGAGATTAATGCTCTTGCTAGGCAAGCGCTAATTAATGCTGGTGGAATTATAGAGACTACATTTTCCACTGATAAATATTCCATGGAGCTCAGCTCAGTGGTATATGACCAGGAGTGGAGGTTTGATCAACAGGGACTTCCTGCTGACCTCATTAGCAGGTACTCTAAGTCTTGCTCCAATTTCTTTAACCATGTTTCTAATATGAAATTTGAATATTTAATTTGATCAAATGTTTTACATTCTATATGTATATTGTAATTGATTAATATTTCGATTTGTTTGCATAACTTGTTATGATCATCAAATGTAATCACCAGGGGAGTGGGTGTTGAAGATCCATTGGGAGCCCACGGCCTAAAGCTGACAATTGAGGACTACCCATTTGCAAACGATGGCCTCCTCCTATGGGATGCAATTAAGCAATGGGTCACTGAATACGTTTCATACTACTACCCAAATGATGACCTCCTACAGTCCGATCACGAGCTCCTAGCATGGTGGGAAGAAATACGAACCAAAGGTCACCAGGACAAGAAAGACGAACCCTGGTGGCCTGCCCTCAACACCCCTAACGACCTCATTGGCATCCTTACAAGCATGATTTGGGTGAGCTCTGGCCATCATGCAGCTGTCAACTTTGGCCAGTACAACTTTGCAGGGTATTTTCCTAACAGGCCAACTATTGCTCGGATCAAAATGCCATCCGAGGACCCTACTGAGGAAGAGTGGAAAAGCTTTCTAGATAAACCTGATGATTACTTGCTGAAAACTTTCCCCTCCAAAGTTCAAGCAACTAAAGTCATGGCAGTCTTGAGTGTTTTGTCAACCCATTCTCCAGATGAAGAGTACATTGGTGATCAGATTGAGCCATCTTGGGAAGAAGAGCCTAAGATAAAAGCCGCCTTCGAGCGGTTTAGTGGGAAGTTGAAGGAGATGGAGAACATTATAGATGATCGGAACTCGGATGACAAGTTCAAGAATAGGAATGGGGCTGGAACTGTGCCGTATCAACTATTGAAGCCATTTTCGAAAACCGGAGTGACCGGCATGGGCGTACCCAACAGCATCTCTATATAATCTATTACTTTCATGTATAATTGGAATAGAAACATTATATTTGTGTCCTTGTACAGGACCTTTTTACATGACATTTGGCCGTGCAGCAAATGGATATTATTCTTGGTTGGCTGGAAAAAAAATAGTTTTGTTATTGATTTGTTTTGCAATCTTTTACTGGGTTATTACTTACCTTGGAGTTCCTTTAGTACTCGCTACTCAGTGTAGTGTTTTCGACTTTTCGTGTCGTTCTAGCTAAACATAATCTAAATGATCTAAATAGTTCATAGCTATATTTAGACAACAACAACCTAGTGTAATCCCCTTTCAATGGGGGTGCTCGGGGGTCAGGATCTACGCAACCTTACCCCTGTTTAAGAAAACATGGAGGTTGTTGAAAGTTTTATGATTGATGAGAGATTTCATCGAAAGGTTAAGTGCTCTCTATAGAGAGAGAGACCCCTATTGTATTATGTGTGACTCCATTCTGCGCTGTTACAAGCTATGTTCCACTACATATAGATAGCTAACTATTTAATACAGCTGTCTAACCACCTGTCCAGCTCATCTAACTAGCTTGCTAACTTAACTCCCTGATCTCCCTTTTTGGCGCCAAGGCCTTATTACCAATTATGCTACGTATTTCGTACACGAATACACAAACGTATATTGTATTCCAACACCCCCCCCCCCCTCAAGCCGGGGATGTAGAAGACATGCCAAGCTTGCCCAAGAGATCTCTGAACTGAGGACCAGGAAGAATCTTCGTTAATACGTCAGCAAGTTGATTCTTTGTAGGAAGATAAGTAAGCTCAATGAGGCCTTCCAACAATTTCTCTCGAGTGAAGTGGCAATCAACTTCTATGTGTTTAGTGCGCTCATGAAACACAGGATTGCGAGCAATTTGGATGGCTGATTGGTTATCACAATGCAAGGTAACCGGCTTGAGAGAAGTTACGCCCAGTTCCTCCAACAATCTAACCAACCAAGTGACCTCAGAGGTGGCATGTTGCATAGCACGATACTCAGCCT
Organism: Pharnaceum exiguum; assembly: GCA_900322385.1. NCBI lineage: Eukaryota > Viridiplantae > Streptophyta > Magnoliopsida > Caryophyllales > Molluginaceae > Pharnaceum > Pharnaceum exiguum. The sequence continues at coordinate 44,716 of ONZK01001166.1, read as the reverse complement.
CGGAGGAAGATTTAGATACAGTCGACTGTTTCTTCGATTTCCAGCTTATCGGAGAGTTACCAAACTGAATCACATAACCAGTGACAGATCGTCGGGTCATGGGACAAGATGCCCAATCAGAGTCGGAGAACGCTCTCAAAGTAATGTTATCAGCTCCACATAATAAAATTCCTTGGCCAATTGTGCCTTGCAAATACTGTAACACATGTTGAGCAGCGCTGAAATGATAATCAGTGGGAGTTTGCATGAACTGACTAAGAGATTGGACAGCAAAGGCGATATCAGGGCGAGTGTGAGTAAGAAAATTCAATTTTCCCACAAGAATTCTATATGCAGTAGCATCAGATAGAGGAGTACCAGAATTAGCAGTAAGTTTGCAATTAAGTGGCAAAGGAGTTGAAGTAACTCTGGAAGGAAATGTCTGAGATGACAACAATTCCTTTGTAAATTTAACCTGGGAAAGAATGATACCCTCAGCAACATAAGATACCTCCATACCCAAGAAATAATGCATATGGCCAAGATCCTTAATGGTGAAAGTTTTATCCAAGAAAGCCTTAATAGATTGTATTTCAGAAAAATCATCACCAGTGAGAAGTAAATCGTCCACATAGATGGCAAGAATAGTGAGACGACCTGCAACTCTCTTTAAGAAAAGAGATGGATCACTGTGAGATTGATGATAACCTTGCGAGAGAAGAGAAGAAGTCAGCTTAGCAAACCATTGCCGACTTGCTTGCTTCAAACCATATAAGGACTTTCTGAGCTTGCATACTTGGTTAGTGGGATTAGGTATGCCTTGAGGTACCTTCATAAAAACATCTTCTGTCAAGTCACCGTGAAGAAAGGCATTATTAACGTCTAGTTGATAAACATTCCATTTTCTGACAGCAGCTAAAGCAAGGATAGTTCGAATTGTTGAAATTTTGATGACAGGAGAAAAGACTTCCTGATAGTCTTCACCATATTTCTGATGATTACCTTGAATAACCAATCGAGCCTTATATCTCTCAATGGAACCATCAGAATTCAGTTTGATCTTATAAACCCACTGATTGCCAATAGCCTTCTTACCATCAGGCAAATCGACAAGATCCCAAGTGTGAGTGAACTGTAAAGCTGAAATTTCTTTGTTCATGGCGTCTACCCAATTTGGATCATTGACAGCATGCTTGTAATGTTTAGGTTCAGAAATAGAAGAAAGAAGTGCAAAGAAAGTTTGAATAGAAGAAGGCAATTGTGAGAAAGTCACCATGTTACAGAAATGGGGTTGAGAAGCTAAATTAGCTGTGTGAGGTACTGTGTGCACATAATCAGTGAGATGTCTAGGTAGTGTGGATGTTCTGGTAGATCTACGAAGTGGGGGAGGAATGTATGGCGGAGAAGTTTGAGGTGTAGAAGAAGAGTTGTTGGAGATAGAGTCTGAAGATTGTGATACAGATGATGATGATGATGATGACGAAGAAGAAGAAATAGGAATGGGAGAAGTGTCAGGTGGATTTGAAGTAGGTGATGGAATGGGAATTTGAGTAGGGTAATCAAAGAAAATAGAAATGTCCGGTGGAGGAATGGGTAATGGGATCGAATCAGAATGCTTATGATGGTGAAATGGAAAAATTTGTTCATGAAAATGAACATTTCTAGTGGTGAAAACTCTGGAACTTTCCAAGTCTAATACTTTATAGCCTTTTTGAGCGTGAGGAAAACCTAAGAAAACACAAGGCGTGGCTCTAGGACTGAACTTGTTTCTTTTCAGTTTTGGAGTAGAAACATAACAAAGACATCCAAAACATTTGAGATTATGAAGAAGAGGCTTGTGTTTGTAAAGAATTTCATGGGGAGATATGTTATTCAGGACTGAGAGAGGGTATCTGTTGATGAGATAAGTGGCATGTAAAAGACATTCACCCCAGTATTTCAAAGGCAAATTGGATTGAAAGTATAGAGCTCGTGCTACCTCAAGCAAATGTCTATGTTTCCTCTCGACACGACCATTCTGTTCAGGAGTACCTACGAGGCTTGTTTGATGAAAAATGCCATTTTCAGCATAAAAGGCAAGGGCTGGTTTGTCTCTAAATTCTATGCCATTGTCTGATCGTATAGATTTAACAGTAGCATTAAATTGTTTAGTGACAAATGAAACAAAGTTTTTCACTAGAGCAAAAGCATTAGATTTGGTGGCCAACAAATGAATCCATGTGGATCGAGAATGATCATCAACAATGGTAAGAAAAAATCTACAATTATTGTGAGTATGTTGACCATAAGGTCCCCACAGATCTACATGAATGAGTTCGAAAAGAGAACTAGCTCTGGAATTGCTTAAAGGAAAGGAATCAAAGACTTGTCTAGCTTTGGGACAAATATTGCAAACACATTGAGATGAATTATTGACAGAAAAAAGAAAATCTACATGGTTCATTTTGGAAAATGGAATGTGTCCTAAACGGCAATGCCACAGTTCAAAATTTGTTGTAGCAGAAAGAGCAGCAGCTGAAGTGCGGAGATCTTTCGGTGGGATGGAAGAAGTGGTGAGGTTGACTTGTTTGGTGGAAGATGATTGATCGACATAGTAAAGTCCAGCTTGAAGTTTACCAAGAGGTTGAGTTTCTTTCATCAAATGGTCCTGAATAAAGCATCGAAGAGGTGTGAATGTGATAGTCGAATGAGTTTGAGCAGAGAGTTTACTGACTGATATGAGATTAAAGTGGAAATCAGGAACATGTAAAACATCAGACAAAGTAATTTCATATGTTAAAACTACAGTACCAATGTTGTGAATCCTAGCCTTTTGGCCATTAAGAATTGTGATGTAAACAGGTTGTGTAACTGGTGTGTATGAAGTGAATAAAGAAAGGGAAGGGGAGATATGATCTGAAGCGCCACTATCAATGATCCAATTCGAGTTAGTAGAAGACATGAAACAAGAAGAAATACCTGCCAACAATGTTGTACTGGGACTTGTATGAATGCCAGAGTTTTCATTCTGATGTTTGCTGAGTAAATTCACCAATTGATTGTACATATCAGGAGTCAAAGTATGAGTGTCTGAAGCAATGTCAGAGATAGATGCATCATATGATGCTTGAGCTGCAATTTTCCTGGTTGGTGGAGGTGGTCTGTTATTGTTTCTGAGTTCTGGATGAAGCTTGAAGCAACGCTCATTACTATGCCCTGACATTTTGCAATAGTCACAAAAGTAAGAAGGTCTTCTCTGATTATTAAATCTTCTCGGATGATCATGCTGCATAGCTGATTGATAACTCCCAACAGATGAGTTGCTCCTTGGTGTATCAGAAAGTTGATTGAATCTTGGTCTGTTGTAATTTGCAGATGAACCATACGAGGTGTTTCTGGCATAACCACCATTCGATTGTGTTCTGTTCATAGCAGCAAAGGCAGTAGCTTCAGAAGAAATCCCAACATTATCACTGAATTCCCTTTGAGTTTCATCTTGGATGATCATCCCATAGGCTGTATCAACATCAGGTGGTGATTTCATGATTAACAAATTGCCTCTTAGAGTCTTGTATACATCATTCAGACCCATTAAAAATTTCACCAATCGTTGATATTGAATAAGTTGTGCAATCCCACCATTAATGTCACATGAACATCCCCCACAAGAACAACAAGGAAGCTTCACCATACTATCATAAGTATCCCACAATGACTTTAGCTTCGTGAAATAATCGGTCACGTTCATGTTACCTTGCATCAAACTGCCCAATTCTCTTTCAATTTGCAAAATCTTTGGCCCATTGTTACTGCAGAATCTCTTTCTAAGGTTTTTCCAAATGTCAGCAGCAGTTCTACAATATAACACACTCTTACTAATGCTCTTCTCACAAGAACGCAATAGCCAAGATATCACAAGCTTATCACAACGCTCCCACTGCTTAGCAAGAATTGGATCTTCTGGTTTCAAACAAGTATCATCGACAAACCCCATTTTGTTCTTTGCAATCAATGCTATCTCTACTGATCTTTCCCAGTTTCAAAGTTCTGCCTGTTATGCCCATTAAGTAACTCAGTACACAAAGCATAATTCGTGTTATCAGCTTGATGAACATATAACTCGTGGTTATGGTCAATGAGAGAAGAAATTGTTGGTGTCTCCATGATGACAGAGAAAGTATTGCAGCCAAAGATCAAGAATTATCACTCTCTTTAAATATCCCAACTCAGCAATATCCTCGAGCTATCAAATATTAACCCAGAAAACTGACAAAGTTCTCACAGACCTTTTATCAAACACCTAGCAGGCTATCCAGAAAAAGAACAACATTATGTCAGAAATAATGATTTGAAGCTGGATTTTGTGAGCAAATGCGTAAAAAAAGTATAGGATTATGATTCCTGCTCCGATACCATGAAAGTTTTATGATTGATGAGAGATTTCATCGAAAGGTTAAGTGCTCTCTATAGAGAGAGAGACCCCTATTGTATTATGTGTGACTCCATTATGCGCTGTTACAAGCTATGTTCCACTACATATAGATAGCTAACTATTTAATACAGCTGTCTAACCACCTGTCCAGCTCATCTAACTAGCTTGCTAACTTAACTCCATGATCTCCCTTTTTGGCGCCAAGGCCTTATTACCAATTATGCTACGTATTTCGTACACGAATACACAAACGTATATTGTATTCCAACAGTTGTTTCCGAGATTGAACCTAAATGCGATGCTATATCCAGACCTTGTTCTCAAAGATTATGCAGTACAAAAGCAATGCAATTACTTGTTCTACAGGTGCTTCAAGCCTCAAACAATGTCGAACCAACAGAATATATATCAAGTCCTGCCCATTTATCGGCTGGCCATTCAAGGGTAAATCATATATATTCAACTAACAATTACAATCATCATAAATAAAGCACACATGACACACCTCATTTTGGCAGCGGAGAAGTTAACACCATATGTTGTAATGTAGCATGACGCTACTCTAATTGTCCGGCAAAGAAAAGGTTCACAACGTAACGTTTTCCCTCCCTGCAATTAGCGATCATCCATTCGGCTATGGGCATGTGGACATCGTGATTTTTGTTTGCGCTCAGAAATTAAATTGCGAACACTAAAAGTTTTTGAAGTACCATATACGACCAGGTCAACCGAGGTATTATTTGCCATGATCATCGCTAAAACACAAGCCCGTGCGCTCTTCTGATTAGGGTTACGTTTGCCAATTTTTGTCTTTAATTGTCGAAATAGAAAGGGTCATTAATGTTTACCCAATATGGGTTATTAATTTTTAATGCATACCCGATGGGTCATTAATCCGCACACGCATATATGAAATAGTTTCACACAATTTTATGTGGTTGATGTTTTATGGCAATCCGTTTCTCAATTCGTTAAAGATTTCCATTGAGGATTTTTTGTTAGGGTTTTGCCCACAATAATCCATTCTTATGGCCATTAATAAAGGGATACATCTTGCTATAAAAAAAAAAGAAGGGATACATCTTAGGGTGTGTTTTGGTCGGATGAAATGATATGAACTGAACTAAAAAAAAGTGAAAGATGCTGAACTGAACTGAAAAAAACTGAAGACAGTTATAATTATAACTAAATATTAACTGAACTGAACTGAAAAAAACTGAAAGATGCTCAACTGAACTAAAAGATGATGAAGTGAACTGAAAAAAACTGAACTGTAGTAATACCGACGAACAAAACACAGCCTTAAATTTAATATTTCATTACAATCACTATAGCCAGCATTAGTTCATTCAAAAAGAAAAATTAATTTCTATTTGAATTATATTGATCAACAAGAACAAACTTTATGGCCAATAGATGGAGAGGAAAGCCATGACCACTCTAGCGCGAATTAACCAATTGTCAAATATTTGGGATTGAACCTATCCAGCCTCAAGGCCTTCACAATTTAGAATTCAGTTGAAGGTGAGTACTCATGTGCATGGTTAAGGGTCTATTTTGATCAACTTATACATTGCAGTTCAATATTTATAGTTCAGTTTAGTTTATTCTAGTAAAAATTTTTTTTTTTCTAGTTCAGTTCCTTACAGTTGTGTATTTAGTTATACTTTCATTTTAACTCAATCCAATTATGTTAAGTTCATTTATTTTCAATTAAGTTCAGTGTTTTCCATCCATTTAAGTTCATTTCTTTTTAGTTGAGCTAAATCGAGTTAAACTTTCTACTAGATGAACAAGCAGAGCTTAAATCGATCAAGTGGGTCTTTAATGAGATAGCACAAATTACCCTTCTCACTCCCCAATCAATAAAATACCTTTACTATATTTTAAAAAATAACATATATAAAATAAGGGTTAGATAAGTTTTTCCCAAAACTCAATAATGAAAGTACTCACCACCCACAAGCAACTTAAGCTCGCAACACAAACTCACGTGTCTCAAGAAAAAAAAGGGAAAAAACAACTCAAGGTAACCAAAGCCCAAGGCTCAAAACAAAAGAGAAATAACATAAAGATTATTTTTTCAAGGTTGGTAATAAAAACACTTTTGGTGGACGGCGGGACTCAAACATAGGTGTCTCAGGATTTCGAGGAAGAACTTTGACATTTCGTCTAGATAAAACATAAAGATAAGTAAACCGCATGCAATTTCTTTTATATTTTGAAAAAAAGTAACTCAAGGTGCCTAAAGCCCAAGGCTCACAATGGGCAACGGTCATGCCGATTATCAGTACTTTCGTAGGAATTTCTTGAACCAATGGGCCGAAAGTTTCTGGTATCTCTTCAAGCCATTTTTGCGATCAACATAGTTTAACCCAAATCCAACGGTGAAACCAGCATCCCATTCGAAGTCGTCCAAGAATGACCATGCGAAGTAACCTTTTAGATTCACCCCATCTCTGTAAAAAACAGGAATTGTGTGAAAATTAACAACGCATACTCTTTGCTTCAAAAAAAACAACGCATACTCTGAAAAGCAAAGTCGTTCATTTCAGATTTTCAGTACAAAGGCCCTGGATATTTGTACTCCAAATTCTATTTAGTTCAAATTAGTTATGCTCACTTCATACTCAGCTGAATCATAAAATGTTTGTAGATGGGGTTGTATTTGAGTTGGATGGTTGTTTTTTTTTTTTTTTTTTGGATAGTAATAAACTTAAATTTTTTGATAGGTAAGAAGGGAGCAATCAAACACGGGTCTCTCTTGAAGTTTGATAGGTACATCACCATCTCGGCTAGCACCTAGTTTCTAAGTATAAGAGTATAACCATGCAAAAACAACTTGAAATAGTGAAATGAATAGTAAACAGTTTTCTAAAATGCCTATAAGGCTGGAAGGGCAAGTGTAATATTTTAATGTGAGGTAAGGAGAAATGGTACTACTTTTGTCCTGATCTGATAATCTAATTTGATTTTGGAATTCAATTGATCAATAATTTTAAAATGATCTATAATTTTGTTTTACAGACGTAGAGAAATTTATAACATAGAATCTGAATTGTGCATGTTCATGTCGTCATGAAAAGCTTAATCATATGATTTCCGTTATTTCATATCCTATCTTGATCTATTGTTATTTTAAATTTTCATCATCACGTTTGAAAGTCAAGGGGACAAGTTTAATTATTAACATTTGGGTTCTTTAAAAAACCAGATAAATTCGAAACAAATCTCCCCGAAAAATGAATAAAATCTAACTCACTTGATCGCACGGTTCAAGTAATCAAGATGCTCTTGGTGATACACGACCCTCATCTTGTCATCCAGAGCTTGTGCAAGAGTCAAATTTTTAAAGTCGTCGATGCCTACAAAATCGACAAATAAAAAACTTAAATTTTTGTCTTCATTTTTCCTGTTTCTCTGTACGTGCGTTGTTGACTAGCTATACAATAATGACAAGCTCAATTCACCATTTTCTGTTATGTAAACGGGAGGGTTGCCATATCTATCTTTGACGTAGATCAAAAGATCGCGAATTCCCTTGGGGTAAACCTTCAGCCAACCTGAAGCGGACTGCGTACCAGAGAAAAATATCATAATCAGAAATAAATTGTATAAATACGTCAAAAACCATATGTTTGGCTCTAATTCCTACGTTTATGATTAGTACACTTGAGGAATGAACAACATACCGGTGGACCGATAGGAACTCCATTCTTTTCCACTGTAAAAATGAAAACAAATACTCCATGTGAGATAAGGCGGTAGTAAGAATTTGTACCAACTTTGATTTACTTCTTGTTTGCACTGGATAATGTATCTTTAGTATACCTAACATATCGAGATGGGCATCAGTGAGGTAATTTGGCTTTGCTGCTTTCAAACGACCATTATATCTTGCATACTGCGAAGTGTAATAATTCATGCCTATAAAATCGAATGAGCCTTTCACCTTCATTGATTCTTCCGGTGTGAATCGTGGCAACCTTCCTTGTACAAATTGTTTCATGCTAGGTGGATAATCTCCTTTTACTAGTGGATTCAAGAACCTGTTTGTCAAGTAACGTTTCTAGGGATAAGAATGATAGAAAATATATACTCGTATCTAGTACGAGTTATGTATTGAAGTTAATTAATTTTGATTGTGATTATTTTGATTCATTTGGTCGAATACATATACTAGCCCTTGAATGATATATAGATCTTGTACTACTGCATCGAATTTGTGATCAAATGATGTTCTAGTTAATTAATAGCTTCCTTACCATCCCAGAAAGAAGTCCACAGCTCTAATGGCAGCTTGTCGATCTTGCTGGGAATTAGAGAACGGAACAAACCAATGCGTGACCAATGTGATACCGATTGTTCCCTTTTGATAAGCCTACATGTGACACGTCAATTGACGATCCATTTAATCGAGATCTTCATCGTGTGTCAGAGGATATGAAATCATATATAGAAGCCAATCAAACTTTATATATAGCATAGCTAGCTACCTGATATTTAGTTCTGTATGAGTGCACCGCGGCTGCATGAGCAAGGATCAGATTATGAGTTACTTTGTAAGGTTCGGTAGCCGAGTTTCCACCCGTGCAATTATTGTTCATCCAAGCTGAGCATCGGCCTGGTGCAAAAGTTCCTGCCGCATATCCGAAAATACTGAAACTAAGAGGTTCATTCAACGTGGTCCAATACTTCACCTTGCCACCATATTCCTTGAAGCAAAACTCTGCATATCCCTGGAAATCATCCCTGTTTAACGTACATAATGTCAGACAATTATATCTGCTGACTACTACTGTATCCTATTGTTTTGAAATTAGTCAACTTTAGACGTGGCTTACACTATGCGACGGTTGCGGAAACCACCATATGCATCCTCCAAGGCTTGCGGGAGATCCCAGTGGAAAAGAGTAACAAATGGTGTTACACCTGTATTCAATACACATGTGACCAACAGCGTCATTAAGTGGACAGGTATTGAAGCGAATTTTATAAACAAATAAACAATAAGTTGGGGCGTTGGGACTAGGAGATTGGAATTTGCAATTTACCATTTGCTAATAGCTCATCAATGAGGTTGTGGTAGTATTTGACTCCCTTCCAGTTTACCCCCTTGCTTACCTTACCATCTGTATATCAGTTATCAATTAGTAAATTAAAATGTCTAGTTAGTCGTCTGAACTGAGTTTAGGATAGCGGTAAAAGACTGATTTGCTTGTCTTGTAGACAATAACAATTAACAAGGATGATGCTATTACATACATGGTAAAATCCGTGACCAAGAAATTGAGAATCTATAAGCATCTAGTCCAGTGTCCTTCATGATCTTCACATCCCCCTACAAAATCATCAACGACCTAAGTAGCCAAAAACAACAGTGGCAAACGACGGCCTATTCATCGAGTACTAGCTATAGTGTCTACTTCACGATTTAATTACCTTATATTGATGGTACTGGTCATCTGTTACGTCTCCGTTACTTCGATCTGCGATCTTAGCTGCATAAATTGCACGTAATGCATAGCACAATGTTTAGAGTAATACATAACACAATGTTCCTTGAGGCAATATGTATGTTTATGACACAAAAGAACACAAGGAAGACAGGGACAGTGAGTAACCAGGAAATTTGTGGGTGAATGTATCCCATATACTTTTGCCTTTGCCATCTTCGAAAGCTGCACCTTCGAACTGTATAAATGACAAAGATAAACAAGTATACGGACATTACACTAGAGAGTAGACAAAGCAAAACATGAAAAATGGTTTCTTGCGCATACAATATGCTGTTTAAGGGTGATTGTTATTGCATTATGCAGTAACAACTTTCTGTATACAACAAAGTGAATGATATAACTAATTACCTGATAAGAAGCAGAACCTGACCCGAAAATGAATCTAGCAGGAAAGCTGCTCCGGTTGAGAGAAGCAATGCGGAAATCATCTCCAATCTCACTGTCAGCAGCAAAAGTTGCTGTAACCATGCAGACTCCTAAGAGGAGTAGCAAGAGATGAGGTTGTATCTTCATCATAACAGCTTCTAACTGAACGGTATCACTGAGAATTACAATCAATTCTAAGTGATACCGTTATGTTTGAAGTGGCAATGTTGGCTTGCATATGGACAGACATATATAGTACCTGCAAGGCTGCAAGTGCATGTAATCTTTAATAGAAAAAAATTGTGACCAAAATATTAAACTTAAAAAAATTATCATTATTGAAGAACTGAAGAGTGTGATGATATTGCTTAGCTGGTTCGTTCACGCTAATGCCTAATACCAGTATTTTTGTTCATCGGGAATTTTTATGCAGTGATCATATTGTATAATTCTCCCATTGACGATTTGACTCAGATCGAGATGCTCCTTCCAGCTAACAAAGGACGCCACTACGATTCGAACATGTCATTGTCACCCACACTCACCCGATTAATCACGTACCAGATCACCTTTCTAATAAATATTGACTTAATCAGATTCTAAAAAGATTTTGATGTTGATCAATAAATCATAATAGAACCAGTTCGTTTATGAAATCAATTTAAATCAACGTGACCCCTACTCGCAACGGCCAGACGACCAAACATTAACACTGTAACAACGCTAAGCCAGATTGATTTAGCATTGAAACGACAATTTGTTTCTCATTGATATGCAAAAACAAAATTTCATATATACTTAAGTACTCTTTTAACAAAAAAAATAATTGTTACATATCCATCTGGGTTAGGAAACAACCTCCATATTTTCTTATATAGGGGTAAGGTTGCGTAATTATGACACCCTCATTAAATGAGGATTACGCTTGGTGTTTTTTGTTTTTGTTGTTATACTACACCAAGGTTGAAGTATGAATACTTGACTTTGTGTGTTCGGTAGCAAGCAATCTTCAACAAAACAGGAGAAACGATCCTCCGATAATTTGAGGCTATCGATTCTTTAATTTGAGCGACGACTTTTTTTGTGACATGACTCCGGCGACCGGCAAGTAGATGGAGGAAAGTATTGGCGTGTGAGTTAACAGGTGGAATGATTGACTAAAAATGGGAAAATTATTGCATACACCCGGTGTACCTTACTCCGTACACGCACCTTTGTATGTAGATGATTAAAAGATTGGGCCCTTTTATTTTTTATGAAGTATTGGGCCTAAAACAAGAGAAATAAATAAAGAGGGTGTACGGAGCAAGGTACACCGGGTGTACGATGTAAGTATTCCTAAAAATGCTTCTCTTATTTCATGAAAATAGGAAGGAAAAAAGAATAGATGACATGGACCAATCAAAAAGAGTGGCACAGAGGATCCTAACTCCAAGTAACATAGATTTATGGATTTATTTTGTTCATTTTTCGCTCCGTCATCCCTAAACAAAAATCTTGAATCCGCCTCCCACCTGCCCTATAAACACGTTGAGTAATTAGTCATTTCAAACATGCGGACACGTTGAGTAGTGTATGTGTCACCTTTATGTTTTCTTAAACAGATATTAGGTTGCGTACATCCTCGCTCCAAGCACCCATCGAATGATAATTTACACTCGATTGTCGTTGTTGTCGTGAAAATGCGAGCACCATAACACACCAAAGAATAGTAAAATAATGACACTAGAAGAAAAACAAAGGTCTCACATACATTACAGATACGAACATGATCATACGATCATGCATGTTTAGAAGAAAAACAAAGGTGACACATACACTACTCATGCGAGCACAATTACCAATGACCGTTTTTCTCTTATAACAATGTCTCTAATTGAGTCATTTGCTTATTCAAAAATTTCTTTATTTGATGCCGGAGAAGCGAATTTTGTCACGGTTGGAGAAACTTCTTGAACCAGCGAGCTGAAAGTTTAGGGTATCTCTTCAATCCATGCTTGCGATCAACGTAGTTGAGCCCAAATCCTACGCTATACCCAGCATCCCACTCAAAGTCGTCGAAGAATGACCATTGGAAATAACCCTTCACATGTACTCCTTCTCTGTAATACAGGAACCATTTACCAGTTACTGATCGAAGCACCATAACGCAAATTAAACCAAAGATCTATATTTGATCAATATTAATGCATGCCAATGATCTGATCAGTAATATCCCCAATCAAAGAAGCCAGAAGGGATGTGATGAAAGGCTTGCTCAGTGGATTCTCACCTATTTCCTAAAGATACCTAGACAATCGACTAGCTAACAGGTTGTAAACTACACATTTTCCATATGAGAAGTAGATGGCAATCACTCAGTTTTGTACGTTTGGATTGCAAAAGCTAATATATACGATCGAATTTCTCCCC
>ONZK01001165.1:0-15343 GCA_900322385.1 Pharnaceum exiguum | reverse complement strand
GCGCACGGGGCTGAATCGAGGTAACGAAAGCAGCACGTGACAACACGGTCCACTAACTACCGAGCAACTACCAAGTAAACTCACGTTCCTATATTGGCGCTTGACTCGGTCTATCCTGCCATTGCGGTCATCATGAGCCCGTAATCGTCCTGAACCCATAATCTTCCTGATCCCATAATCATCCTGAGCCCGTAGTCGTCCTGAGCACACTGTGTCGTCCTGAGCCTGTACCAACTCTCAAGCCAAACTCCTGCCTGCCCAAGTCTTCGACTGTACTATGATTTGTCGTCCTCAAGTCGTCATTCCGTCCTCAGGATGTTACATCCTCAGCAATGTTAGGCGTCTCTTAGGAGAAACTTCAATGACGTCCTCAGGAAGACAACATTCCTAAGCAATGTCAGACGTGCTGAAAACCGGTACCAACATTAACTAACCATTTCATCATTGGATTAAGTTAACTTCGATTCTGAGGTACAGTACTTCTATGTGTCCACAGTAACCCGATCGAGAGGTTATAGGGGCAACTTTGTGTGATTCACTGAAGCAGGTCGATCGACCATGCATAATATAGGCCTGTTGTTTCCAACTTCATTGTTGCTAGCTATATTCTCTTACAATTCCGGAAAGACGACTAGTGCTGCCGCGAGATATACAACTACAGAGGTTCGTTACTGCTAGTTCCCATTGATAAAACAGAAATTTCCTAGCCGACCTTTGAAGTTTATCAAAATGTACAAAACTTTCCTTAAATTAGTTAAATATCAAGACTCGAAGCAAAATGTTAACAATCTACACACTTCTCATTACAGGTATTATGGTCCATAACTCTGATTTAAATGTTATAAATGTCATACCTTGAGTGTTTTGTCACGGTACATATATACAATATTCCAGAAATTCATGATGCTACTTTTAGTTGTAGGATTCTAAGCATGTGTGTGGCCATTTGGTTCAATTTGCTAAATCTAACTCCTTTCCATTTCATGTTTTCAGGCTTAATTAAGTAGTCCTTGTTTTCTTATATATACTGTATGAAAGGCAATGTGTTACGTTTTTGGACGATGTGAACCGAACAATCTGAATGACACAAACATATTCAACTAAAAAAATGGCTTTGCATAGTTTGTTAGCTATTTTTCCTTGATTTCAGTTTAATGATCCATGATCAATTTTGAAAGAGTTACCAAATGAGCTTTCTTTGCTTGCACAAAGGTTGTCAGAAGATATATCTATGTTTCGCTACTAATCTCCGCGTAGGACTTCATTAATTAGTTAGTGGTGAACTGGTCATCCAAGCATCAAGATGATCTCTATAAAAGGATTGTCATTACTGGTTACTCCTCCAGTCGTCCTTAAGCGATTAATTCCGCATCACCTGGCCCTTCAGTTCTTAATTCACTCTCAAGTAAGCAAGGTACAAAAATGTCAAACACATTAGCCACCAGTAACATACGCACCCCATCACTTTCCTCACTCTCGACTATGTCATTTGCTCCTGGCACTCTGCAAAGTTTTGTGCAACATTGTAATTTTGCTAGGGCTAAGAAGGCATCATCTGGTGCTTTACATTCTAATAGACATTATAAGAGGCTAACTCGTAATGATGTAGTAGGCATAACTAGCGCAAGGCGAGCTCGAAAAGCAATACGAGCCTCATTGGCGACAACATATGAGAGCAGTGGAACTAGCGTTAATGTTAAGGCTATTGTCACAGTAAAGAAACCCAAGAGCTTCAATTTCTTCTTACCCCGCAAAGGGTGGTTTGGTGACTTAGAAGATAAATTCTCTGATTGGTTTGGTAAAACCCTTATCTTGGAGCTTGTCAGTGCCGAGATCGATTCGAGTAAGTATGTAGGAGTAACGTACTGCACAGGCATATATATGTCTACTTGCATACTGTTAAAATGCACTATGAAGCAGTAAAACCAGAAGTAGCTAGGTCCAAGCATTTAGAGTATTTCTCTTTGCTAAACTATTGTTTTAGACTTGCTCAAAATTCTGCTATATGATATATAAGATAATGATCGTTTAATTGAAAACTTAATTACAATGTTCTTTTCCTGTTACCTTTTTGTACAACTATAAGAGACAGGAATGGAAAAGCCAGCATTGACAGAATATGCCGGGCATAACAGCGCCAGAGATGAGGATGGACTGGTGCGATATGAGGCGAACTTCAGAATTCCAACATATTTTGGTGACATTGGTGCAGTGCTTGTTGAAAATGAACACCACACTGAGATGCACATCGCTGATATTGTCCTAGAGGGCTTACCTCTCGGTCCAATTCGTATCACTTGCAACTCATGGGTGCACTCCAAATATGACAACTCTGAGAAAAGAGTTTTCTTCACTAACAAGGTGCGTACAATTCAATTCTATAACACTAATTATCAAAATCAGCTCATATATTTACAATGTTTGTTCATCAAAAAATAAGTAATTCTGAAATTAAAACAGTCTAGTAACTTATCTTTAATCTGCTTGTTCCAAATTGCTCTCGAGCAGATGGCCAAATCAGCTAGACTGACGCATCTTGTTCATTTTCTAGTTTGTACTAAAAAGTATTTAATAATCATATGAGTATATGATCATTTTCTTTGATTGTCAACTGTAGATATTACTAAATGCTGGAACTAATTTTCTGTTCTGTTTTATATTCGCCTGCATGAACTAGTCTTACTTGCCTTTTCAAACACCAAGTGGCTTGAGAAGTTTGAGGCTCAAAGAACTAGAGAATTTACGAGGTGCTGGGGTAGAGAATCTTGAGAGACAAACATCTGATAGAATATACGATTATGATACATACAATGACCTTGGTGATGCTGACAAGAATCCTGAATTGGCAAGACCTGTGTTGGGTGGTAAGGAGTTTCCTTATCCTAGGCGTTGCAGAACAGGACGCAAGCGAAGCGAATCAGGTTAAGCTTTAAAGTGTATATCTAGTGCACATAAATAACTGAGGTTAAGCTTGAAATCATTTCCCCGACCTGGTCACTGAAAGTATACATTAATACGTACGACTTATATATGCATGTTGCAGATCCATCTTCGGAAACAAGAACTGACACCATATACGTGCCAAGAGACGAACAGTTCTCAGCTATAAAGGAGAGCACTTTTTCATTCAAGAAATTATTCTCTGCTATACATGGGATCGTACCACAAGTAACGGCCTATTTTGTTGATCCTCATGTTGGTTTCCAACACTTTACAGCAATAGACAAGCTCTACGATGAAGGGCTTCATTTGCCCGGGCTTGTCGAACCGGATGTCTTGAAAGGTCTGCTGCCTAGGCTGGTTAAGTTCCTCTATGACATCAGAAGACATGTCCTGCGCTTTGAGACTCCTATGGTGTTTGAACGTAAGTAAATTAATTAATGCCGAATTAAACAAGGCCAATGAGTAAAAAAGGCATGCACTACTAACAATCAAGTAAGCATTGTATTGACAGGGGATAGGTTCGTTTGGTTTAGAGATGAAGAATTCGCTCGTCAAACTCTTGCTGGGCTTAATCCATGTAGCATCAAGTTGGTCACGGTATGCGAGCATGATTGCATGAAACATATACTAATTGTATTACTAATGTCTTGGGAACTTTTGTATTATTAGAATTTTATGACTTCAAAATTAACAATTAGAGTTGGATGCTCCTTATTAGCATTAGAATCATTTGATGTCTTGAAAATAAAGGTTAGAGTTAGATGCATTAGGACATGAAAATTAAAGTTGTCTTCAAAATTGCATTTGAAACTGCAGGAATGGCCTATGCGAAGCAAACTAGACCCAGAAATTTATGGGCCACCAGAATCAGCCATTACATCAGAGCTGGTAGCCGAATTAATGGGACAATCTATTACTGCTGAAGAGGTAATCTATCATATAAAGTCACCATACCAAAACAATTAAGCATAGTTAATTAGGTACTCCGTATTGCTTATATTACATGCAAGGTTGATCATATCATATGGTATGCAGGCTGTGCAACAGAAGAAGTTGTTCATGCTAGACTACTATGACACATTTATGCCATATGTTCACAAAGTTAGGGAACTTGAGGGAACAACTTTGTATGGATCACGTACATTGTTCATCCTCATGCCTAGTGGGGTACTGAGACCTTTAGCTATTGAGCTAGCCCGACCACCTATTGGTAACAAGCCTCAGTGGAAGGTTGTGTTCACTCCCAGTTGGGATGCCACTGCTTGTTGGCTTTGGAGACTCGCTAAAGCTCACGTCCTTTCTCATGACTCTGGCTATCACCAGCTTATCAGTCATTGGTAATCAACATCTAAAGATTTATAATCAATTCTTTCATTTTTGTATTAAGAAAAAGTTCAATGCAACTTGGCGTTGGGGTTGGTTCAAGATGAATCAAATTCACTTGGCTGGACTTGCATGATTACCAAGCATGTAAAATCGAATTTTCAAGTATTCCTAGTAATAATCATGACTTGGTTTGCCAATGGCAGGTTGAGAACACACTGTTGCACGGAGCCTTACATAATTGCAGCAAATCGCCAATTAAGCGCAATGCATCCGATATACAGATTGTTGCATCCTCATTTTCGATACACAATGGAAATCAATGCCCTTGCCCGAGAATCTTTGATCAACGCTGGTGGTATTATTGAGAGTTGTTTTGCACCGGGCAAGTACTCCATGGAAATGAGTTCTGTTATCTATGGCCTGGAGTGGCGATTTGATCACGAAGCTTTACCAGCCGATCTAATCAATAGGTAATGTTAGGTCATATGTTCTTTTCAAACTGTAGGTTCACTCCATGATATTTCTTCGAGTAGAAATGTACATGAGTAACATGATATCCCATATCCAACCCATGGCCTATGTGGTACGCATATATAAGGTTAACTGTAAATCATATTAATCATAGTCCTACAGAAGATAAAGTTCAGCTAGCTATATCATAGAAAATAGTAACTAGAATTTGAATGCCATATGTACCATGGAAGGGGAATGTATTAAGTAAATTGATTTGGCTCCTGTAACTAGGGGAATGGCGGTCGAAGACAAAGAGGCTCCACATGGGTTGAAACTAGCCATAGAGGACTACCCGTACGCCAAAGATGGCCTGGCCTTATGGGCAGCCATCAGGCAATGGGTAACTGATTATGTGAACCACTACTACACAAACCCGAGCCTGGTCAAAAATGACGACGAGCTGCAATCTTGGTGGGAAGAGGTAAGGAACAAAGGACATGCGGACAAGAAGGACAAAGCATGGTGGCCGGAACTCAAGACACCTGAAGACCTTATCCAAGTTGTGACCACAATAATATGGGTAGCTTCAGGTCACCATGCAGCAGTAAACTTTGGACAATACGACTTTGCTGGGTATATGCCAAATAGGCCAACAATTGCTAGGGCTAAGATGCCTGTGGAAGACCCTTCTGACACAGAATGGAAGCTGTTCACTGAGAAGCCCACAAGAGCTCTCCTTCAGAGTTTTCCATCTCAGAAACAGGCAGCGACGGTCATGACGATCTTGGACGTGCTCTCTGAGCATTCTCCTGATGAAGAGTACTTAGGCCATAAGCCAGAGCCAGCTTGGGAAGAAAATCCAGTCATACAGGCCGCATTTGAGAAGTTTACTGGAAGATTGAAGGAGCTCGAAGGGGACATTGATGCGAGGAACGCTAATCCTGAATTCAAGAATAGGAATGGAGCTGGCCTTGCACCTTATAAGCTGTTGAAGCCTTTCTCTGAGCCTGGGGTCACTTCCATGGGGGTACCTAATAGCATTTCTATATAAGGGGGAAGAAGAATCAGCTCGTACTTCGATTGCGCATCCGTTGCAACTAAGGAATCTAGCCTTTGCTTTGTTAAAGTTACACAAATAAGCAACGAGATTTTGAAAATGATGTCATTGTTTTCATCTCCCTTTTGCTATAGTTCACTCTACTTGATTGATTGATGTAACACATACATGAATACATACTTATTGCCAGTAAACACATGCATTTCGAAGTATCAAAATCTACACCTATAGAACACGAGAAGAGACTACAAGAATGAATATAATCTTTAGTAAGCAACTTGATCTACCAAAAGAGGCCATTTTGAAGAAGGCACATCTGTTACCCCCAGGCAAACTATTATTTATGTACTACCTGCAAACTGTGTGACCCAAAAAATGATTGTAGCATTGCCTTTCTTACACAAACGACGGAGCAAAAAGTAGAAGGCGCACCCTGTTACACCCAGGATACATACCAGCTGACAATAATTTACAAGAGGCAGGCCTGTGCCTTCACTACAGTTTACATGCCTGATCTGCTGATAGCTTCTTCAATGCCAAAATTATCTAGTAGATTAACCAACACCAACACTGCACCAGCACTAAGGCTTTGCAAAAGAGAATTACGGCACTTCAATAGTTATAACTGATATCTGTCACTTCTGGCAAAGCAACTCCTTCATGCATGTAAGCTCCTCACCACCTATGATCCCCAGCTCCAGAGAGTATGCTGTTGAGTTGTCGGCAACTTCTGTAGATGGCTCAAGGGAGTTTCCTCTGGTTATATTGACCTGAACCAAATAATCTGAAACAAAGTGGAAGTGTAATGCGTCACCGAGAGTGATGTTGTGTCCTTGCCAGAATTCGGACCAGCCTTTTGTTAAAAACACACGACCATCCCAACAATGCTTGAGGTCAACTGGCCAACACTTTCATTCGGGATCGCGAAGCACCACGCTTACTTTGTTCCTCAGGTTTTGCTTTGTGACAACCACATCAGGAATAGACTGAAAAAGTTGACAATCATCGCATAATATAAGTTTAGGATTCCCTGCAGGAAGCTTACTGCAAAGAAGTTGCATGATAATTTGCCGCAGTATGTTTCGGAGTAATATTTTTATGTTATTTCACTTTTGTATAAATGCTCTTGTTTGAAAACAATATTATGCAAAAACAATAGAATGTTTCGGAGTAAAGTCAGGTGGAAAACACCATTATGTGAAAGGAGGATGGGGGCTAAAATGCCTAAAAAAATTCAGCCAGCATACACTTTTTAGGTCACCAGTACCTTTTCAGCACTCAGTAGAGAACCAATGATGATCTAAAAAGAGTTGGACACTAGGGCCATGATGTCTTAATTACAAGTTCATAACATGACCTTATTCACCTTTCCTGTAAATAACCAGATTTGAAGAGGAAATGAAAAATGTGCATCAAAACATAACAATGGCATATGTTAATAATTGGAAATTAAGTATTCTGATGCACGAGTATCAAAAAAAGGAGAACCCATGCTACGTCACTGCTGTTACCAGCCTCCTGTAGTTAAGTTGCAGGAAGTCAATTGCGCCAATCTCGGAAACTGTTTTTCAAAACAGAGTAAAGGTTGTATACATCATAACCCCCAATACCCCAATTGAATGAATGGGCTTTACACAGGTTGATGTTTTTGTTGTTATCAATGATTCCACGTCTCATCATTGAAGATGAAAATCCTCAGTCCAGAAAAAAAGAATGAAATTAATTCTGTTTCACATATTAACATTGACATTTCTTGATCTCAATTAAGTTCTTGATTGAAAATCATTGTTCTCCGATCCGTTTGATGTTTTTCCCCTTCGCCTACTTAGTGTATTCTACTGTCCTTTCTGAGATAAGCAGTAGACGTAACAGCATATTGTTAACCTTTTCAAGAGAGAAGGAATTACTTACAATCCATATCGCGCAATTCGTTCAAAACATTTGGCTAGTGGGCTTCTTTATCACCTGCTGATTCTTCCTGAGCTGCATCATACATGGGAGATACTGTGTACCCGATTTCGTCTGTCTTTTTTGCAGTTACTTCGATATCTAGTGCCACAGATTTGGCAGCAGGCTCAGGAGGCTTGCCTCTTATTATATTGACTTGAATTAGTTTTTCAGACACAAAATCAAAGATTACTGTGTCACCGACTGCAATATTATGTACTTTCCAGAACTCACGCCAGCCTTTGTACGAAGACATGCGATTGTCAGATAGTTTTCTAAGTTCAAGAGGCCAACACTTCCCTTCTGGATCACGAAGCACCACAATTTGTTTGTTCTTCAGCTTTTGCCTAGCAACAATGTCTTTTGGAATATACTGAGAGTAGACAGCACACTAGAAATTTTAGCTTCTTTTGCAAAGGTTGAAAACTACTTGTGAAGTTTTATAATGAATTTGCACTCATTTCAGTTATGAATTATGTTTGTTAGTTCGTATCGGCGTACCTAAAAAAAAAGCTGTCAAAACAGATCAAGTTTAGGGATGAAAACGAGTACACAGGCTAAACCAGATTAAACTAAGATATCAACATAAGAGGAAAAAGATATGTACCAAGGAGGAACGACATTTCGCCTTTCTGTAGGTATAGGAAAATGAAGAAGTCTTTAAGACTGGGGAAATCCTGCTAGCAGCAGTATAGGCTTCCAGTCTGTTGTGAGCTGGCATGGAAGTAGCAGGTCCATCATCTTCACCTGTAACACATGAAGTCAACATGGTTATTATAATTTTCTTACAAATAAGAGATATAATTTGAAAATTAATTAGCCTCTATAACTACCCCCCAAACACAAGAAATCCTCCCTCTCCCAGGGCACAGCATGATGTAGGATATGCATGTATTGCCCAAATTTTTTTATGTCCATATTCTGTTTCTTCCAAGTTAAAATATACAATTTGGCATCCTTACAGACCACATTGATAGACTTCACTTAATTCTACTTGGAATATTGATGCTTTTACTATGTTCAAGTTTGTAGAATCTTCAAGAGATTGTCAATACTTACAATCCATAATCACTGGCCCCATCACTTCATTTTGTGGTTCTGTTCCTGTGTGACGATGCTCAACTTTCATAGGCTTAGTCACACTAACTTGAATATCGTTGTTTGAAATGAGCTTGAAAGCTAATGTATCCCCACCAGAAATTTTGTTGCCTTTCAAGAATTGAGCCCATCCTTGAGCAAAATAATATGAGCGTCCACAGCTTTTCCCAAGTTTGACTGGCCAATAAACACCTTCAGCATCCTGTAGTATCACTTCAACTTTGCTGAATAATTTCCACCCTCTATAGATAGCCGCTGGAATATTCTGCATGCCAAGTTCACAACTATTAATAAAAATAAGAAAAGTGTGAAAAAAATTCTGAAGCATTTGGAGAGAGTCAGAGAGATCAGATTTTTGAAATTGAGTTGTCTAGATGATTCAGATTAAACCATAAAGTTTTAAGCATTATAATGTTAGTTCCCTTTTTGAAATTGTAACTGGCATTTCATGTAAAATGCATACCACATCTTCCTTCCCAAAAAAATAAAAAGGAATGATAAAACTTGGCCGTTCTGATGTAATGGAATTTGTACTTCTTAGTGCGCCAGCCGCAATCTAAGTCTCCACAACTCAAATATTCAAACTAACAACAGATTATTTCATCCATTCCATCAACAGACTTTATCCATGACTGCTTTAGAACCTCTTAATTAAGCACATGAATTTCGGGAACTTCAGGTAGGTGCATAGAGTAACAGTTGCATAATGGTATTACTAGACATGGAACTTATGTCAGCAGGATGAGAAGCTGTTACAACTAAAGTCAGTGCAGGATTTTACCAGTTTATAAAATTGGTGCTTCTTGATCTCGTGAATTGTGACTGAGAAACTGTCAGGTGACACATTTTCAACCTTTGTAGCTCTTCCACCGCCTGCATGTGGTTACATATAAATCAAATTGGTATCGAGGTAACTGGAACAATTTTGATGACAACAAAAACAAAAACAAATCAAAAGATGACATATTTTTGTGGAGTTGGTAACTCATATTCGAAACTGTTTTGAGTCATTGAAACTTTATGCGCTTTATCTTTGGCTATACACGTGGCTAGCACATCATCTTCACCTACCAAATCAATTAATTTTTCACAGGTCACCAGTAACCAAAACTTCAAACTTTCTGTCTTAAGGGAGAGTGACAATTATTTCTATGAGGCATCAAGTATCAAGGTCATTACTTACAGTTCATATCTTCTTTTGTTACAGAAACTTGAATAAGGTCGTCTGACACAAATACAAAATCGAACGTATCACCACCAACAACCTCATTCCCCCGGATGAACTGCTTCCACCCACGTGAAAATACGCAATGACCACTCCTTTTGTGCACAACTTTAACTGGCCAACAAACTCCATTGTTATCCTTTAGTACTACTTGTTCTTTGCTCCTTAACTTAGTGAGAGAGATAGTCAATGGCATACTCTGCATCTCCAATCGAAGGCTATTAGTTTCATTAACATGGTAAATTTAGGGAAGCATCTGTGACCAAATTACAAACAATGGAAAAGAAAAAATTGAAGTTGAGCCAAACCACTTTACAAAAATCGCTATTTATTATATCTCTGAGCTTTAACTTCTTGGAAGCATAGGAATAGCCTAATGCCTTAATTGGCTAATTAGAAGGTAAATGTCTCATCCACCCAGTCTCAGCATTCATAAATCTTTATTACTTGGTAAAAAGGGCTGAAAAGTGTACTTATCTTGAGGAGCAAACTATGATACTGCTAGTGATAATGTACGGGATAGAAATGAAAAACGAAAAGCTTCCTTCAAGGTATCTCCAGACAAATTATCCAAGCACAATTCAGACGTTTAAAGGAATGAACTTGAGTGATAAAAAGCCACCCATTGAAAAATCATTGAGCTGTCAGTGGTTAAAAAGTCATTGAACACCATTTACTAAATACTGTAAGAAAACAAATAGTATTCCTCATGAAGACATGTCACCAATTTATAGAGACCAACCCAACTTATTCTAGCTTGATTCCTATGACAATGAGGCAGCACCAATTCAGTATTTACCATTTGATCAAATTGGTATCTCAACGTCTTATGCATGGTAACTGAATACCCCTTATTTTTCACCTTCGTTCTCTGTTCTTTCAGCTTTCCAAAGGCCCCACGCGGGTTCTTGAAAATTCCTGGAGAGTCTAGACACAAAATGGAACAACATGATCATTATGTTCTAGAAGTACAAGATATCAATCAACAAAATCCTGGCATAAAATTCTCTGAAACTCAAACTTACTCTGAGATGATTCTACTATTGTTTGCTCACCCACAGTCTTTTCTTCGTGTTTTAAGGCTTCAGTCTCTACATCATCTTCAGATCTAGGTCTCTTTTTCAGCTTATGGTGATCAACGCCCATTGAGTCCACCAGTAATTTTTTCTGATATCCACTTTTACCATAAATCTTTACTCGGAAAATTGATTTTTCCTCATACTCAAAGATCAAAACTTCCCCGACTTCTAAAGAGTTTGCTTCAACAAAGTCAACCCATCCATCACAAATATGTATTGCTCCGCTGACATCTTGTTCTACTTGTACCCTCCAGCATTTATTTTCTGAAGCAGTTTCAATGAACAACCGATGTGGTACATTTCCATTGAAGCTAACCACGAATTCTTGAGGAATTTTCTATATGCATAACAAACCAACAGTTAGATTCTATTAAAAATATATTCCTAGCTAGGATAGTGAAGCATAAAATAAGATAACACGCAAGTCAATTAAAAAAATGAATTTCAATCTTTCAGCAAGATTGTAGTCTTGTAGACGAAAAAGAGTAACATTGACCAGATCAAAGAACAAACAAGTGAAACTTGGTTGAGAGGTATACCAACTGCTCCATACAGTCACTGTCGAGAACCCTCATAAAAGATACCCCTGTGTTTAAATGCTTTGGCTTTTCATTTACATTGACCATCTTTGGACCTGATCAAAGCGAACAAACCAGTAAATGATTGATCAGAACAGAATCAATAGCCCCCGAGTAGCATGCCTGTAAGCTAAGATATTAATACAATTATAGGGTCTGTTCAATCATGTACAACTCTTTGTACCAGCCTGTAGCATCTCATTGGTATAAGGATGTCAAGGGCTAAGTGCCTAACACCCAAAAGAAAACGGAAGAAGAAAAACGAAGACATCTGCGGCCCATTTAAGGTAATCTATTCGAAGCACCTATAATTTTTAATGTACCAATTATATACTATATATCATTCAGCAAGTCTTTGGTACACCTTGTGAATTTATGACTAATTACAAAGGGATTGACTAATGGCATTATAAATGTGACTAATGATATATGTTGCAATACTAGCTATAAATCTACAAGGTGTACCCGTACACCCGGTGAGTATAAAATTATGGTGATTTCGAGCCTGTTCTTGTAGCTTTCTAAAGATACTGAACTTAACTTATAATAACTTAACTTAATTATTTTGACACACAATTACTTTTTAAAACCCTATCAATATTGGGTTTTTTTAAAACTTCTTAGTGAGACCTTTCAATTGATATACAAAGAACTACAAATGGATATAGGTATCACGACTTCTGATCAACTATGGAGTATAAACTGAAACTCAAATGGTGTCCGCCCATGAGGGCGTTGGCCATATGGATTAGATAAACTAGATACCATCTGTTTGTTTTGGTGACGCAAGCACACTCAGTAGAACTGAATTGAACATCCAAACGGCAATTACTTGTAAACAAAAAACAAACGGCACACATTCATAAGCTTTACAGTATGAATCAAACGCACAACCTCTAATTTGAGCCTACAAATATGTAAATATGGAACAACCCTTTTGCTCAACATACTACAGCTCGTTCTCTATCTCTCTCATGAGGTTCATACTAATGAAAACAATAAACATGCATGATCAGCTTTAGGTAGGGGAGCAGTAACTGGCAGTATGTTGATATCAGTGCAATGTGGTCAAAATTAATTAAGACGCAGAAGTCACATTAACTTACAAAAGAACTAAAACACATCATTAACATGCATGATCAGCTAACAAAGCCGATTAATAAGCCTCTAATGATGAATTCAACATAAGAGCATTGGTACATATAATGCAGTAACAATAATAGCTATAACCCAGCAAGACTCTGTATTTGACATGGAAGTTTAACTAGTTGCAATTGATGACAATATGACATTACCAGAACTAATTGTGCCACCCAGCTTCTCCATGCTTGATGCTTTTCACTCTATCTCCAGAAATGAGAAAGTTGATAATAAAACACTTTAAAATATGTAAAGGTTTCAAGTTTCAACATGCAGATGAAGGGTCAACAGAATTCAAGAGGCATGTCCACGTGGTAGTGTTGTACGGAGTATCAACATTCAACAACAGTCAAAAGTATACAAGTTGCAAATTTGCAATTGTTATGCTACTGTTAAGTACTGTACTGAAGTTTGGTTAAACTGGAATAGAAATTGGAAAAGGTTGCTTCTACACTGCATTGTGGCCTTTTGGGATTCACTTGGACTTTAGAGACTGTATGTTTATGTTGTCTTTTTTTCGATGTTTTGCTAAAATAGATAAATGGGAGCCAACATTTACCGTTCATCTATTTGAAAACCACTTGTTTGGTTCGTTAACATTGTTATTTCAGGATGTTTTTTGTTCATTTATAATTTGAAATGTAATTAAAATATAACTAAAAAAATAATCTTACCATAACTCATAATATTATTCATGGTAAGTTAAAATGAGCTTGCTCACATCTATATTTCTCTTGTCTGATAGTCAGAAGTCGGTTGTAAATAATCATTTCCTTACTATTATTATTATTATTATTATTATTATTATTATTGTTGTTGTTGTTGAAAAAAGGTTAATTTTTATTTCAACCAAAGTCCAACATGAAGAGTATAAGAAACTCTTCATTGTCCACAAAATATCTACACACTGTTCTAACTATCCACTAGCCAGATTAAAAACAAACTAACATAATCTAACTTTTATTTCTTTGTAATGACACGATTGTTAAAATAAATGCAACACTCTCAATCTAACTTGTTGTTGTATCTTCAACGCCAAGGCTTCAGGGGAACTTGTAGTATTAGCAAACAATCTTATATTCCTCTCACACCAGATCCCATGCATAGCTGCTACAATCAGTGCTCTGTGAATCTTGTTTTTAGTTCCAGCTTTTCCCGCGCGTATGCCTCATTTGCCAGTTTAACTCATCTTTTAGCTTAGCCGAACAAGGCCTAAATCCAGCCCATTGCTTTACTTTGCACCATACTGAACCGGAGAAAGGGCATTCGAAAAACAAATGCTTGACATTTTCACTAGCTGCATAGCACAAGTAACAAATGTTAGCTAGATGATACCCTCTTCTTTGCAGATCATCCTGTGTCACCAAGGAAGTATGCATTGCAAATAAGCCTGTAATGCTCTCTCTAGGAAGAGATGTTGAGTTCCATATTATCTTGCTCCAATAACAATGGGAAAGAGGCCCTATCAAGAATTCATATGCTTTCCCTGTGAGGAATTTACCATCATGCTGCCAAGAATGAAAAAGTGCCTGCACTGCAATTTAATCATAGAGCCTGCTTTTGCAATCACTACATCCCTAGCTTGCATGAAGCTCTTCCACAACCGAGAATCAGTTATGTTTGGCTGAGCTTCCCAAATACTACTATTCTTCAAATAATATTTTTTCACCCAGGTACACCAGATTGAATCTTCATGATGGGAAATTCTCCACAAAGTTTTCAACATTAGAGACTGATTCCAGCTTAAAACCTCTTTAATATCTACACCCCCATTTTTCTTGGGTTTGCATATTTTCTTCCATTTCAAAAATATCATCTTTCTAGTCCCTTCAGAATTATGCTAGAAAAAACTTCTAATTATCTTTTCCACTTCTTCAACAATGCCGACAGGAATTAGCATAGCAGATCCCCAAAAGTTAAGCAGGCCAAATAAGACTGAGTTGATGAGCTGCACTCGACTCCCATAAGGTAGTGTAGGCACAGGGGCCCCGATCTAAGGGAAATGAATCCACTAAGACTAGGTAAACCCGTGCACCTACCCACTAGGTAGTTGAATGCGCATGCTATTGAATAAGAGCCGCCACCAATTTTATTTAAGCACGCATATATATACATACTATTAGGAAAACAATTGGAAAACCCGTTTTAATATTATCTTGTTATCATTAGGCGATTTAGATATAATAAAAGCATTTGAATTCTCATGTGTTGTTCGTGAGGAACAACACAAGGTTTTAAGCAAAAGCGATTTGCACATGCATAACCAAAGATCAAGATTCGGAAACGAAATTTAAACCTCTACTAGCTCGATGTATTCCAATATTAAATGCTAAACCACACGGTCAATTTAACAACCTAATGCAATTATCTATATTACTCATCTTATGCACATGCAAGATTATCAATTAGCGATGTTTAAACATGCAACCCATATTCCTTTTTAAGCACATGTAAGAAGTAAAGAAGAAAGCCAACTAATAAATCTAGTGATCACTTT